>BMAW01001518.1:166402-278176 GCA_019974015.1 Nephila pilipes | reverse complement strand
AATCATCGACTCGTTGCTGTTTTTGTTCCATCGAAAGCAATCGCGGCACCCACTTGGAAAAAATCTTTTTCACTTCACTTCAAAAAACCTTTTTTCCTGGTCCGATCGACTTAAAATTTTGACACGTTTCAAGCAAAGGTTAGTACTCTAGAAAGACCTGGTGACTGGTTTACTAAGAGCGCCATCTCTGGGTTAGGGAGTTATTGATCGATGTGTTACATACACCTCTCGCTAAGCAGTAAAATAGATAGGTTTTTGATTTTTCCTGTTGCAACGTCTTACATCTTAACTCTTATTTGCAATTGTTTACATTAATTTAAAGTAAAATCATACTTTCATTCTTCTAGAATTAATTTGCAGAATAAAATCTCAAGTTGAGATTATTCCTGGCTCTTTATTGAGCTATCGTGTATTTTTAACACAGCATTTTTGGTGGAGACATGGATAATAATGATCATTACAACAGAGAAATTATGTGGAAAACTATGTCTTCAAGGTTTCCCTCCCAAGTTTGGACACAATTAACAAATCCAAATAGAAACTTAAGAAAAATGACTAACCCAATGATTTCTGATAACACAGAGCTAAAGTTTCCAGATTCACCCAACATTTTTCTAGCACCATTACTAACATACCAGCTACATAGAAAATCTATGCATCTTTTCTGGCGATGATCAACAAGGTTAGTAAATGGACTATGAATGAATCCCATCCTATAACCACTGGGGATAAGCAGATGCATCTGGTGAATGTAGTTTTCTACCTCGCTGGAACAGCTAGACCATGGTTTTGAACAACTGGACAACTTTCACGAATTGGACCATGTTTGGAAGCTACCTGAACAAAGCTTTGCCATACAGATGATCAAAGATGCCACACTGAAAGCTGCTTACCTACATGGGTACAGAGAATTGATGAGATGCCCAAGTCATACATCTAGGATATACTTGCTTTATGCCGAAAAGTGAACCCATCCATGCAAGATGATGAGAAAGTAGCTCCTTTGATGAAGGGGATCGCAGAAGATTAGAACCAGCCCCTGCTGGTTTAGGACTATAAAATATGTTTATGAATTTGTAAAATGCTGCCGACAGATAGAAAATCTTCAATATACATAGTTTGCCAGGCCCAAGTTTCAGAGGTTAACTAATATTTGTATGTCAGCCAATACAAACATGGTTGATTTAAAATTTCTTGTACGTAATATTAAGGAAGAGCTTCAAAAAATCCTACTCAATGCCACATAACAATGATTAATCTGCCACTTCAAATGACATCACATTTATAGTCCGGAACAAGTTGAAGAGGCTCTTACTCTGATCACTAATTCCAGAATACTCAATATCACTCCATATTACCAGGGTTCAATTAGACAACTGCCTAAACGACCAGCTAGAAACCCTACCATTGTACAGCCTAAAACAAATATGTGGAAAAAAGCTGAGAATGTGCCTCTCTGTTAGCAATGTGTGCATCCGGGAGATGTAATGTGTTACTGTACAGAGAGACAGAGTATTCGCAGAAGCAACCACACTAAAGTATAATATGCTCCGCGAGATATGGACAGTAAATTCCAACAAAGTTTTGCATCCAATAACAGGAACAGCTCTCCATTCCCCTGTCAATTCTTCAGTCACCCACAGTCATTATTTCCAGCAAACTGCCTCAGCCATTCTCCAAGCCAACCCAATGAGGAAAACTATGCCAGGCATCCTTTTCTAGAGGTGAGGCCAAAATGGAAAAATCCTCCCATGCATATTTCAACAAGCGTAGAAAAGAACAAGATCTATGTCATAGTAAATGGACATTGTGTACATTATAGACTGAGGAAATGAAGAACTACAACTCGCCAAAATCTTTCCAGAGAATACAAAACCGAGTAAATTGGATTACTCCATGTTTGTCGCTAGAAATTATCTAATTGAAGCCTATTCAGTGAAGCAAATATGTGCTCTTAGTCCACAAATTGTAGAGACATCAGTCTATCTAGACTGGCAGCAAAATTTTAATGTATGAAATAGCTATTGGTTCCAACCAAGATTATTGACAATGAAAATGGTTGTTGTAAAGTGTGGGTAACAAATTGGTTGCAAATGATATCAAGGGGAAAGAAAATAGCCAGCTTATGAAGGATAATGAATGACTCCATTTATTATTTAAGTTTTGGTTTTTTGTACCTAATTTCAAAAGTATCAATTAATGAAAAATTAAAATATTTAACAATTTGCAATCAAATTAATAGTGATTGAAACAATTTAAAACTAAACAATTGCATTGAATGAATTAAAGTTATATTGAAATATGCAATGAAATAAGATTTTTTATTGAATGAAGTTTTTCAATAGCCTAAAATTTGATTTGCTTGTTTTAATATTAGTATGACTGACAGATATGGTAGTGACATGCCAAGATATAGATCCTGGTTCTAAATGGAAAATTATTAAACACTTTTAGACAAGAAGTACCAAGTTTATTTTCTGTTATAGTCTTTCTAGATATCTTTTCTTCTTGCTTAACTCGAATTAATTTGTCTTATCATTCATCAAAGTAGATCCCATATTACTACGAAAAATATTCCTTTAATTTTTCCTTTTACAGTCATTGCAAATTCTTAATCTTTCTTGTTAAATTTTACACCATCAACTACTTTAAAAGAATCATCTTCAGTAATTATACCCATATAAGATCAATTTAAAAGATTTGCTGCTGATTAGGACAGAAACAACAGTTCTATTACAGGCCTGTGCTAAATTTAGTTCTCATATGCAAAGTTTAAAGAGAATGTTGACATATGTTTTTCCTTTCACATTGTTTAATTTTATTGTCTTTATATATTCATATGTCTATATATGTATGTCTTATAACTAAAGGAAAAAATCTATTAGATGTTTTTTCTCAATGTCTTGCAGAGGAAAGTTTTGGTTTCTTTTAGATATATTTTCTTTGACTTCTCATCTTTTTCAAGCCTTTCTGTTCACTTTAATGTCAATATTTCCAATTACAATTTACTTGAAATGATTTCTGATCTTTTAAGAAAATTCTTTCAACTACAGGTACTTTAATTTTGTGATACAGATTACAAAGTTTGCATTTACAAATTCAAATATCAAACAAATTTTTCTCCGCTGATATACTAAATAATACTTTTTCCTGAAGAATTTTAGTTTACCTTCTCTTTTCAAAGACTATGAAAGTTAGAATAAGAACCCAAGAATTATGAAATTTTTTTTTTGGCATTCAACTATCCTAAGTAATATTTATTGAACTATTAAGTAGTGCTAAACCTATGACCTGGGAGTTACACACACACACACACTGGCTTATTTTTTTTACATCATAAAAGAATGATTAGACAGTCAAATAAATATATTAAAAAATTAAAGTGTAAATATCTGACATAAAAATATTTCCAAGTAAGATGTTAGCTAACTGATTTTTTATTGCGTCACCATACCTGTACATGACTAGTGAAACTTAGTGCACATATTCATTGCACCGTTGAACACTGTTGTCAATTAGCCACCACTCATAGTGTTGAACTAATTGACATCCTTGACTTATGTACCTAAAAGTGTTTAATAATTCATCTTTACTATTATTTTGTCACTAAATTTTCTCATCCATATATGTATGTTTATCAAGTACATAAAGATGAGATTTCTTCTAAATTTACTGTATTGTAAACTCCCCTTTTAGTTGACATGCAATAAATTTTAAAAAATAAATAAAAACAATATATACAAGTTTCAGACCATATTAAACAGACTTGCTTAATAAATATAGCATGATTGAAAAGAATAAAACGATTGTCTGTGCAATTTATAATAAAAAGGTCATTTCATGTATATGCAATGTAAAAAGACATTTTAAAAAGTTACTTTCAAATCGTCTTCTCAATAGACAAAGAAAAGAAAGAATATTTTTTATTAGGTGGAAGGGGAGAAACAGGATCATTTACAAGCTCAAGTATTAAACACATTTTTTAATTCCAAAAAGAATGACATTACAAGCTGCTATCATTTAAGTAACCCATTGCATTGTTCCCATTGGTAACCTCTTTCAAAAGGAGAATTTCTATAACATGGTTTTAGAATGTTGTACTATTTTGATTTTTTTTTATTTAAAAAAAAACTGCAAAGATTTTAATGCTTATAATACAATAAGCAGCAATACAATAAAATATTTTAGTAACTTAATTAGAGAGAAACATTTATTTACAAATATGTAAGGATATAAAGTATGCAGAAATATGTTCAATTGTTTTACATGCTGGTATGTAAATAGTTACTAGCAGTTTCTGCACAGAATAAATCAAACAATATAATGAAAAAAGAGGAAATAAAATAACATTGAAAAATAAAAGAGCCTATCTTCATACTTTTACACAATTTAATACACTTAATGAAATGAATATTGAACAACAGAATATTATTTCAGCAACAACATATAGTGGGGAAAAAAAACATTGATTTTATTCAGCATCTTCAGCAAAATATTAGACATTAACCTGAATTTCATTGTATAATACACCAGCAAGTTCTATGCCTGAATCAAGGTTTAAAAATGTTTTCCAATACAATGCCAGTTGTAATAAAGTCATTAACTATATAAATGCGAGATATCTTACTAAAAGAAGTTGAATACAAATATTCTGGGATATTGATGTACAGCAATACTCCATGATTCAGTAGCAGTAAAGTTCTCAATAAATTTTTTAACTTGTTACAAGAAAAAGTTCTTTTTGAATAATAGAAAGCATCTTTCTCCTAATAAATTGACACTCCAATGTAGTTATAGTTATGATGGACATTCATATACAAATTGGTTAAAAATGATCTGTTATGTGATATTGCTTATTAATGAACTGAATTAATAATCCCCTGGGAAATCGACAAATTGTATTTGAAAATCAAATAAAATATTTTCCTCGACTACAAAAACATTTTCAAAACAATGATTTTTTTTAAAAAAATACCATTGTCATTCAAGAAAATGCAATTTAAAAGTTTAAAAAATACATTCCACTTCCTTTTATATCTATGCAAATATTTAATACATATAATGGAGTTAATCAAATTTAAGTGTGGTAGGAAATCATTATTTAGAAATGGAATTAGTTAAATTTCAAAGCAGTATAATGTGGAATACTCCCAAATTTTGTAAAATCTACCAAAGGAAATAAATTATGAATATGTTTTTGCTAGTTCCAGACAAATATTTAAATAGGCCAGACAAAAAGTTTAATTCAATTTAGCTGCAATTTAATTATAAACTCTCTCTCTCTCAACATCTAAACAAGCAATTTTCATCAAACAATACTAGGCAAAGAGCAAGTGGTGAACTGCTACACAACACTGCAATGCTTCCGATGTAGAATGATGGCTTGCTCTCCTCCTGTGCATTATATGGTGGAAATTGTTTTAGATGTTTTCTATCCTCCCTGAAATTTTTGCCCATGAGTTTCGAAATACACAGTATACAACAAATACTTGTGAAGTTTAGTCTGTTTAATAAGCATAGAATGCAAATATATAATTTTAAAAAAAGCAATTCTTAGTATTTTTCTGACAAGTAGAAAAAGAATATTTTACACTTTAAAGTTTTATAAGGAACTTACTGGGTAACAAATGTTATAGATTTCCCTCCACGACCAGCCCTAGCTGTTCTGCCAACTCTATGGATGTAATCTTTAGAGTTTGATGGAATATCAAAATTTATGACAACATCTACATGTGGTATATCTAAACCTCTGTTAAAAAGAGAGGGAGAAATATTAACATAAAAATACATAACATGTACACTAATTTAATGATAGTTGAATGAGTGCTATATTTTGAAAGAAATTGAAATTTTAACTACATACCTACTTGCAACATCAGTTGCAATTAATATTGACCTTGTTTTTGCTTTAAATTTCTGTAAAGAACCCAGCCGCTTAGCCTGCAAATATTTTAAGCAATTCTTTTAAAATTCATGCAACTAACAATATATATATATACTTTAAATATGCAAAATTATCCACTTTCTAAAAATAATTGTTAAAATTTCTTTTAATTTCTCTTTGATGTTTTAGCTGCATGAAAACTTACAATGCCTTAATACTGCATGAAAATTAAATGCTTAAGTATTAGAAGTAGCAATATAATTCCTTAAAAAAAACTTATCAAGGAAGAATACACAGGAAGAACACTCAAAGAATGGGAATCATTACGAAACTTATCCACAATAGGTGTTTTGTGCCACTGGGTTAAAAACCTATTTACTCAAAATAGTTTGAATAGCTTGTGTCTCATAATTTAGAAAAAAGAGAACCGATTCGCTGAATGAAAAGGTATACAACCCACATAATTGTGTTAGTTAAATTAAATGCCTAGGTCTGTAGCCAACAGCACTAATTACTAGCTAGTGTCCAGGCTCAGGGGTAGCTTGATGCTTAATCCCAAATTAACTTGGAAAATTTATCAACCTCCACGGAATGAATGATGGTTGGACGATGATGAAAAGGTTGAATAATTGTGTAAAACTTTGTTCATTCTTTTCAAATATTTTTGTGCCTTCCATTCCAACATTAAGGTTTTTCTTAAAAAAACAAAGTTAAGTATAAAAGTTGTATCCTTTTCATTACTTAACAGAAATTTCAATAATAGTTTTTAAAAATAAAATTGGTAGTTTATGATAAAGAGGCATGAAAAGTTAGCAAAATTTTTTCATTTTTGATCCTATAATGAATGAATATGATCATAAATGAGTGAATTACATTTGAATCTAATTAATTTTTCATGTCATATACAAAATGCATTAACCTTCCAGTGGGCGCATGCATGCGGGAGATACACTAAATATCAATTCCATTTTATATATACACATACCAGATTGCACTATAAGTTTCTTTCCTTAGCTATTCTTCCAGCTCCTATGAACCTACTTTCAGTCATTGTTTGAGTTTCGAGGCATTAATAGGACTCTGCAAAACTGCATTTTCTATTTTAGAGATACGCGTGGCCGTTCAGGTAAGTTTTTGTTATATCTGATTTTCTTTATTGTTATAAAATATCTTTATTGTTTTAGATTTAAACATTATGATTTGATAGTTTTTTTTTTGTTTAATAGTTTTTAGGGTTAGAATGCAGACATTGTATTTGTTAAATACATGCAATTGGTTATGATTCCTAATTTATTTCCGCTATATTTTTAGTTATGGCAGTTAAAAACAAAATATTCAACATGAAGGATACTAATGACCTTGAGACGATAAGAAATATGCTTTTATGTGACAGTGATAATGATGAGAACAGTTTTAGATGAAAGTGATAAAGATGAAGAGCACATTTCAGAAAGAGAAGATAATTCGGAGTCTGAATGAGTGCAGCAAAGAATTCAGAAGATGAATATAATGACATTTAGATCTATAGATGCCCATATAGCCCATCTTTAGAAAAATAAAAACTTCATTAAGTCATGGAAATGGCAGGAAAATCCATTCAAGAAAACTAAATGAGCACCTTGCAATAAACATATCCATGTTCCTGCAGTTATCGGAACAGCCAAATATTTAATGGATATTTTAGAAGTATGAAAATGTCTCATTACTGATTGCATAGCCAAAAGCATAGTTGAAGAGACTAATAAGTATATTTTTTTCTGTGGAGCCTAATTACTCTCATTCAAGGGATGTCAGAGATATGGATGGAGCAGAAATAGCTCTTTTGGGCTTGCTTTATTTGGCTGGAGTTTATCATGGAAATAGAGTCAATCCTGCAGAATTGTGGAGAATGGATTGAATGTAATTAAAAGACTATGAAACTGTTTTTTTTTTCCTTTTTACCTAAATTGAATTCATTTTTTAAAAAATCTCATATTATCGTTAAACTTCAATATAAGAAACGTAAATACTTAATTGAAATAATGCCAATTTCATTTACTTTATTTTCATGCAATTTATATAACATTTGGTCATTTTATACTGCTTATATGATTTATTTCTACATTGTTTCTTTTTATTCTTAAATAATTATTATTTAATTAAAATGTACTTGTTAATTCAGAACTAATTACAACCAAATTTTAACATTAACACTCTTAAATACAGCAGCGTATCAAGGAAATACATGCGACTTTTCACCATAGTATAAAGGGTGCACCTGCTGGAAGGTTAATCAATGAATCTCTCTAATAAAATTATTTTCAGCATTAAATTTTTCTTCTGTAGAATTAATTATTTTTTAAATAAATTGATGCAATAAATAAAAAAGGAAGCAAAAAACATAGGAGGAAAAAAGTCAAAATATCTTTGGTGACATGCCACACCACATGACCATTAGTTTGAGGAAAAGTAACATGAATATCAAAATTTATCAATCAGATTATAATTTTAAAGAACCACTAATTTATCGACCAACATTTAAAAAAAAAAAATATGAAGCCTATGAAAATTTAAGAGTTATATAATTATAACATATCTTAATAAAATACTGGAGGGTTTTATACAGCTAATATAGCCATTCTCTGAAGAAAGTTAAAGAAATTGCAACAGTGCAGTAAGTAGGATGAGTTAAACATTTCCAAAGAATGAGGTTATCATGTTTGCATGACTTCCATGAAAAGCTATTATTATTTTGATTTGGTAACTTAACCCTTTTTCTTTTTGGATAGGGCATTGAATAAATAAAATGCACTGTTGATTCCAATTGGTGTCTAAATGCTCCTTAATATCTGAAGAGTATTTTCAAACTGTTTATTGTTCATGAATAAATCACAGTATTTTTGAGAAACTAATATTTACAGGTAATAAAGTCACTGATGGCTTATTACCATCACTTGCAGCTTAATACTTCAACAGACATTTTTTAAAATATCATAAGTTTATTTAATATACACATACTATTCTTTTCAACATACATATTACTGCTTTTTTTTAATCACCTGTTCAGCATGTCATCAAACAGTCATAGGATTAGGGAGAATATGAATCTGAAAAATATGAACTAATCTTTTCTTATTGAAACGGAACAAACAGAAACAAAAGTCTGTTTGTAAAAATAGGGAAAATATTATATTGCTTTCTTTGGCCATATTACTTAAAATCTTATATGAAAACCAAAATTCTTTTAAAAACTTAAAAGAGTATTAATAGTCACATTTTTCATTTTCATTACATCCATAATAAATTCAGATTGAAATAAGTGCTCATATTACCTTCAGAGTATAGAGCACTTATTACATAAAATTTTTTTTTTAAAAAAAGATTTGATAAAATTTGAGTAAAAGAATTTAAAGCTTTTTAAGTTTTAAAATGATACAAGTAGACAAAATAAGAATAACTCTTTGTACAATTTTTTTTTTATAGGCACCAAGAAAAAATAAATTATGCATAATTTTACAGTTCATTATTAATTGATTCCTAATCATCTTTTTCTTTTGAACAATTTTTAAAATACAGCTACGAAAAAATTCTTTTCCTCTCTGTGAGTGTAAAGAGAATGAAAATCCAAGTACAAAACTGAGGATAATGACAAATGACAATTTATTCGTAATTCTTCAGGATAACACACAGGTAGCACAATTTGAATAATAACAGATACACAGCACTTGCACAATTCAATGACACAAATACAGGAACAAAAAACACATTAAGTACAGCACAGTTATTTCGGCAATGTTCAGCTCACCAGCTTATTATTCTTCACTGTTGACAGCCTTCGCAGTAATATTCATCACTTCTAGGGCAGGCTCAAACGATTCTCAGCAGATACATGTTGCTTCTTCACAAATTCACCCAGCACATCCAAAGCTTCAGTCAATCCTCCAATCAATTTCCGCAATAGAGTTGGCATATTTATACCTTTCTGGCCAGACGTGACGTCACATAGAAAAACTCACAAAAAGTCCATAACACTCTTTCCTATTGATATTTTGTCCAGATTCCTGCACCTTCCAGATTTTACCATTTGTTGCCAAGATGAAGGGTCAATTGTTTAAATTTTTTTTGTTGACTGGTAACATCTCTGTAAATCTATCTTTTCTGTTACAAGAGAGGCATTGCAGGAAAGCATCAACTCACATTTGTAACAATATTAACACATCGATCAATAACTCCCGAGACTATCCCAGAGATGGCGCTCGTAGTAAACCAGTAACCAGGTCTTTCTAGAGTACTAACCTTTGCTTGAAACGTGTCAAAATTTTAAGTTGATTGGACCAGGAAAAAGGTTTTTTCCAAGTGGGGGCCGCGATTGCTTTCGATGGAATAAAAACAGCAACGAGTCGATGATTCAGAAAGCTGTTTATCGCTATTTACTCGCAACAAAAAAGATTTCTTGCGGAAAAAAAAATTTGAGGGGGAAAAAAAGATTTGGAAAAGCGTTGGAACGATTGTATCACCCTAAAAGGTGATTAACAAAAGGTGTTATGTTGATGAATAAAAAAAAATTTTGCAAAAAAAATGTTGTTTTCAATGTTAGACTCGGGAGTTATTGATCGATGTGTTAATAAACAAAACTGTATTGCTTTTCTAAATATGCTTACCCTGAAAATATATCATTTCTCTTTACTTTATAATGCCTCCCAGAAATAAAATTTTGAATATTTGCTTCTTTAAAAAGATTTTTTTTAAGAATTATGTTTACAAATTTGGTAGCACAAAAATTTCTTCAAGCAAGAACATTTAAATTAAAAGAACTGAGTTATTAAATAATAAAATAACATTGATTATTTCTTTATTATATCTTGACAATTTATTTTTAGATATAAATATATTTACCTGACTGAGTTTCCCGTGCAAAGGGATGGCTGTGAAACCAAGATTCCTGAGAAGAAATGTAATTCTTTGTGTATTAGCACATGTTGCACAAAACACCATAATAGAATCACCTGGTAATTCATTCAATACATGGACTAAATATACATCCTAAATAAAACATGATAAATAATGAAAATTAATAATTGTAGCTATAAAAAGCATTAATTTCATATGTTCTAAAAATATTGTTTTATATCAAATATTAAAAATAAACCATCAAGCAATTATTTGATTCTAGATCTATTATTTCTATTTTATATTAAAAATATCTATTATAAAATTAATCCAATATACATGATTTAAGTTTTCATATTACAAAAATTAAATGGAAAATAAAATTATCATACTTTATGCTTCAATGGAATAAACAAGTAATTTTGCTGCAATTTTTCAACTGTTTGATATTTTTTAGACACTTCAACTTTGACTGGATCAGTAAGTGATGCTCTCTGCAATTTTTGAACCTACATAACAAGTTCAAGAAAAAAAAGTAAGAAATAAAAAAAATCAAAAGAATAAAAGAAATGCTTTTTTTTTAACATTTACCTTTTGTGTCATAGTAGCTGAATAAAGGTATGTATTTCTTTCTCGTGGTATTACTTTCAGAATTTTATCAACTTCTTGCTCAAAATCCATGTCTAAAATCCTGTCAGCTTCATCCATAACCTAAATCAATGTAAAAAATAAATCAAAAATACAACATTTATATAATTACATTAGCTAGGAAAATTGAAAAGGAATACAAGATCAATAGAAATTTCTTCATTACCCCTGTTAATTCTATATCTAATGAGAGGGACAAACAATAAAAAATAATTTTAAAAAAAGTGCTTATAGCTGTTCTATTCGTATAATCATAGAGGGAAGAAAAAAAAAATCAAAGTAATATACAATCAGACCCCGTTAACATATGGTTCAGTAACATGAGCCTGCTTTACATGTGGTATAGTCCTGAAAAGCATTCACTACACTCCGACATTGCAGCGAAATAATTAAAAAAATTTCTTGCTTAATGTTAAGCACAGACATTAACACTTTATTTCCCTTGTATATATATATTGCCATTTCTCAGAAAGACAAAAATATTTTTCTGAAATTTGGTGAATAATTGACAGTGGTCGATTAGTAGTAAGTACAAGAACAAAGCAAGATATTGTTAAAGATGTTCACGGTGGCATCAGAAAATGTACCATGCTATTTTTAAGTTATTTTGTGCAAATGGATCACAGATGAGGTTACGTCACATAAGATCTGCAATGCAAAAAATTCAGAAGAAACAAAATGCAGTAAAAAAATGCTATAACTCATTAAGATTGGTTGATAAAACAATGAATTTAATTTTCTTTGAATATTTTTTTGTTCTTTTCCTAAACATTTTATCAATAACAGGCAATTCACTAACTAAAATGGCATACATGACCATAAATTTATTATTTAATCTATATTAATTATTATTTACCAATTAATCTGTATTTTAATGTAAATGTTCATTATGCAGATGAAATTTCATATGGATATTGGAACTTATGCTATTGTTTAATTTATATTACAGCAAATGAAGTGGAACATATGATTTCAAAAAGTAAACAGGACACATTTATATACTGAAAAGACCTTCAACTATCTTTTAAAACTTTCAAGATATATTAAACTATTCTGTGTAATTTTTTTTGAAGGAAATATTAAAAAGTATAAAAAAATATAACTCCTTTTCCTTAAATACATTTTGAAAAGTGCTAAATGAAAATAAGCTACTTTAATCTGTAATATGAATAAGTGCTTTGAAGATAAATATTGTCAGAAAAATAATACTCCTTTAAGAAATGAATAACTCCACAATAATTTCACATACAAAGGAGGAAATTAACAAACAAACTACCTTAATGTGTGTCTACTTTACACATGGTTTTAATTACGGCTTCCTCGATAAGCAACTGATTGTGATATCACTCCAAAATATCACGGAGTTATAATTCTTATTTTTCTTTTTAAAAAATTCATATTAATTTTTTTTGTTTGGATGACATTGTGATTTCTTAAGAGCAAACACTGAAAACTTTTTTTCTTTCTATTTTATAGGACACTAAGTAGATAATTAAATAATGGCAGATAAAGGATGAAGACATCAGAAAACACTATTCTTGTTTATACCAATCTAATGGAAATACCATTCTTGACAAAGGCCTATTAAGATTTTTTGCTCAATTTATATTAATACTGAGATGAGAATATTGTTTCCCTTAACCTGGTATTTAAAAACCATGGACCCTAACTACAGCATGTTAATAAGGCCAAACTGTAAGTAATAACTTTATAGAGATAAAATATATACTAATTTACTTAGCAGAGAGAATGATCAAAATAGCAGACATTCAAAAATGCAATGAATCAGATCATTTACTTCAGATATTCAAGAAAAATCATTAGTATATAACTCCTCAATATTGCCTAAATTGGAATTTTAATTTAAGTTCAGAATATTTCCTGGGAAATTAAGAGGTTGCATGAACTTTTAGATCTAGGAGTTTTAGGGTATAAAGAGCCACATATTTAAAAAATTTCTAGAAAATTACAATTTCCTTTTATTTGTTAATTGCAGTTAAGAATTCAGATTTGTGACATTAGTTTTTTTAAATTTTTAGAATTGGAAAAGAAAAACTATTGCTTGGAGTTAACTCTCTTAAAAAATGGGAATTGAGAATTTTACATTAACAAATGTTAGAGACACTTATTTAAAATAAAGGGACCCATCTTTTGAGCTTCCATAATTTCGAAAACATTTAATCAAAACCTTACGAAATGTAAAGTAGCAGGTTTTTTTTTAGTTTCTTGGTAATCATAAATGTAACTAAGTCTTCTAATGCCAATTCTTTTGATTTTTCCCACTTAAGATTTTCTTCAGTTTCACAAAGCTCAACCTAGTTCATACCCAGAGATGTCAACCTATCAGGAGACTTTTCTTAAAAAAATCAGACAATTCTTCTCAACAAGAAAGATCCTTATTTTTAAGAAGTAAAAAAGTAGAAAACAAAATAACATACACAATAAATACACAATATAACAAATTTAAGCTATGAAGAAATTTAAGTAGAACTTTGTTCTGATTTTAAACATACACTTAAATACATATCACAAAAAATATAATCAAAATCTTTCATAAATAATCATAAGAAAATTTTCAATACAATTATAATTTTAGGACTTTCTTGCACAGTTACCAAAAACAGCAGTTGCAGATATTTTTTTTAAGAAAGCATGCCAAAACATTCATATTAATTCCCACCATGGCTTGTTTTTGTTAACATAAGTTTTTCTAATATATTATTACTGATATTAGATTTGTAAATTTAGTTCTCGTTTTAGTAATAATACTAAATATTTTTCTCACAATCTGCATAGTTATAAGGAATTCTAAAAAGCATCAACATTATTCTAGATAATTTGTTATATTTGAAGGTTTTATAACAACTTTTCAAATTTCCTATTAAATTCCACTGGGTGTCAATCCTTTTAAACTTCAAAATTTCTAAGTGCAAAGCTTGTACCTTTTTAATTATTAGAGAAGTCACAGCCTGAGTTAAGAAAATTTTTGTCAAAAATATTACATAATATTTGAAGCAAAGAATGTACTTAAAATAAAGCTGAGAATGATTGATTTATGAGGGTGATCTGAAAAGCTTTCCAACCTAACACAAAAATGCATAATATATTTTTTACTTTAAATTTATTTTTGTACATAGTCTCCTTGTAGTCTACACTTCTCCCAGCAATGCTTCCATCTCTTTAACCTGTCCATATATCCACCATACTGTTACCAGCTACTTTCTCTGCAAAATAATTGATAATGAAGTTGATGAGTATAAAGGTCTGCCCTCAAAGAACAATTTTTAGGTTAGGGAACAAAAAGAAGTTGCTTGGGGCTAGATCTGGTGAATAAGGAGGGTGGTCAAGCAGTTCAAACCATAATCTGTGGATTTTCACTATGGTAACAGTCGAGGTATGAGACGGGGCATTGTCTTTGTCAAACAGAATTTTTCTTTTTCTCCAAATGTAACCATTTTTCCACAATTTCTGCCTTCAGCTTATCAAATAATGATGCATAGTATGTCCCAGTAATGGTTTTCCTTATGTAAAGATCATCGATGACAATAATTCCATAACTACCTCAAAAAACAGTTGTTATCACTTTCCTCGCCAAAAAAGTTTCTGCTTTTTTGGAGCCAATTCCCCCCTTCGTAGTCCACTGTTTTGATAGTATTTATTTTGGGTGTATAACGGAGTATCCAAGTTTCATTTACAGTAATTAATCGGCACCAAAACTCTGATTTAATTCGTCTAAACTGCACCAACAGAGTGTTGGAAATGTTCCTTCAAACAAACTTTTGGTCTAATGTTAGTGTTGGCCTTCCTCAGAGTAGGCCTTTGATAATTTAATTTAAAATTGCCACATCAACAGATAAAGACAAACTCTAATATTTAAAATCACTATTTTATTTACGACATTAATTAACATATTTACAAGACAGTATCAGCCAAAGTCTCATCACAATCCAAGCTAAACATCCAAGAAGCCAGCCAGCCAGCCAATCTAATAAGATCTCCTTTATATATATACTCCGGAATTTGCATTCGACACCGTCAACTCGACAGTTAAGAATCGCCATCCAATGAAAACTAACTTCGTATGACGTAATTGAAAAATACCGTCGAATGCAAATTCCAATTCCATTGCCAGATGCGTGAGATGATGTCATATCGGAAAACGTAATTCCACGTGATTACCGCGATATGACAACAATTGGCCCGCCTCTCACACATCTGGGCGATGATACAAAAATCAAATAACTTTCATATGCAAGTACATCAAATCTAAAATTATACAAAACTCATATTTATATGTACACAGAAATAATTTGATATACCTTATATTATATACAGCATTGAATTGTAACTCCCCAGCAGCATCCATCAAAACAACGCATTCCGCCTCCTTAGTGGATAAAGAGCCACTACGTTGCCCTGATGTCCGCTTCGTTAGATCGAAGCATCGAATTAGATACTTCGTGGAATGAAACTGGGATTTTTACGTCTTTAAATTTTTAACTATCAATTATTTAAAAATTTTAATTATATTTCTTGTGTTATAATACCGGTAAATGAATTTTTACCACTAAAATTAAAAAATTCTGGGTCATAAGGGATTTTATTTGCCTCACAGTAAGCCTTTGCGTCATTCCTAGATCTTAAACGCATGCTCGTACCCATTATATTGTAATATATATCGACTCTTGATCCATCGGGTCGAGGTACTGCTTTCCGAAACCAATTGATTTTCGACTTGGAGGGAATGGTTGGATCCGAAATTTCTGGTTCTTCGTCAATTAATTTAACCTCTTTGGTTGTTTCTTTAACCGGTTTTTCTATTTCTGCATCCGATTCGGTTTCATTATCATAACCATTTAATATTATTAAATTTCTCTTTAAATTTTGTTCACTACCATTTAAATTATTCTCATAGATTTTTACATTTATGGTTTCGATAACTTTATTCTTTTCCGGAATTAAAACGCGATATCCTCTGCTACGAAGAGCATACCCTAATAATATTCCTTTTTCAGCACACATATCTAGCTTTCTACGCTGTTGCTTTGGTATCCCTACATAAACTGTTGATCCGAAAGTTCTTAAATGACGTACGGTTGGAACCCTTCCACCATACAATTCAAACGGGGTTTTCTCGGAATGCTTATGCGTTACTCTATTCCAAACGTATGTAAAGCATAGCACTGCCTCACCCCAATTTTCCTCTCCTAATTTCGAATCCCTAAGCATAGTTCGTACTGCATCCATTGCTGTTAAATTAAAGCGTTCAGCGACTCCATTCTGTTCTGGGGTATGCACGTTTGTTCTTTCATGTTTGATACCTTTATCTTCTAAGAACCTTTTAAAATCCCCTAGACAGAATTCCATCCCGTTATCAGTACGAATATTAATAATTTTGTTACCGGTAAATCTTTCGGCTCTATTTTTAAATTTTATAAAACTACTGAAAACTTCCGATTTTTCCCTCAGTAAGTATACACAAACTTTTCTAGAAAAATCATCTATGATAGTTAAAAAATATCGATTGCCACCTCTTGATGTAGTTTGGATCGGACCCGCCACATCCAGATGTAAAAGTTCTAAAGGTTTCCGTGATCTAATCTTTCCTATTGATTTAAACGAAACCCTTTTAGCTTTTCCAATTAAACACGGCTCGCAGTTTAATTCTTGATCTTTCATTGTGGGCAATCCTCTAACATTCTTTACAGTCTTCAAAATATAATCCTTATTAATATGACAATAACGTTTATGCCATAATTCAAGACTGTTCTCCGAAGAGATCCGATTTATTTCTTCCCGTTTATAATTACGCTCTTTACCCATTTCGGATAATCTTTCTGCTTATAATTACGCTTTTTACCCATTTTCGGATAATCTTTCTGCTTATAATAACGCTTTTTACCCATTTTCGGATAATCAGCTAACACATAATAAAGACCATTATTTCGTTTCGCCGAAAACAGCTTTCTACCCTCTTTAGAAAAAATGTCAATTCGCCCATTCTTCCCTACGAAATATGATCCACTCGCTTCAATGTGGTGGCCCGCCATCAAATTATGTCGAAGCCTGGGTGAATACAAAACATTGGTTAGAGTAACCGTTTGAGTCCCTCTTTGATTTTTACAATCAAAAGTTACATTCCCCTTACCGAGAACTTCACGGGTCATCCCTTTAATTGCAGCTTTCATTTCTACCCCAGAAGTCTGTTGAAATGTTGTAAACAGATCACGATTGTTACAGAAGTGAGAGCTTGTAGCGGTATCAAATACCCATGCAGTATTGTCAGTATTTGTTCCCAAACTGGCTTCTGCCAAAAAACTAACATTGGGGTTACCTTTTACCTTAGCCTGATTCCTAATCTTAATCCTACAGTTTCTAGCAAAATGGCCCATTTTCCCACAATTAAAACACTTTACATTTGGTTTATTATTGGGATTTTCTGGCTGACTATTTAAATTCCGCTTTTGCTGATCTTTACTTTTAATAAAATTAGGTTTCACACTAATACCTTCCATAGCATGTTCAAAATTGCTACTTACATTATCCAGTTTACAAAACAGTTTTAGTCGGGCTTCCTCTGACAACAGTTCATTTAAAACATTTTCAAAGGTAAACTTAGAGTCCTCGAAACGATAAATTAATTGAACAATCCCTCTGTATTCATCAGGTAGTCGTCTAATCAATTGGAATGGTTGCAACCACTCCGAAATTGGTCGACCGGCTTCGGACAACTGCTGTATGATAGTCCTCAATCTCGCACCATATAGGTTGATTCCTTCTCCGGGATTGAGATGGCAGCTGAAGAACTTGTCGGTTAGCTCCACAATTCTGGCTCTTGAATTCGGCTCAAAATGGGTTTTGAGCTTCTCCCATGCATCTTTTGGGTCCTCCATGCTGCTAAGTAGAGGGCGAAAATCCTTCTGGACATTTAAGTAGATGAGGGAGTAAGCTCGTATCTTCTTTGTTGCACATTCTGGATCTTCTTTGACTTCTTTCTTGGCGGTGGCATCGTCATCGCTAATCTTGTGCTGAACAACAAACTGCCATAGATCCTTCTCCATCAACAAAACCTTGACATCTTCTTTCCACGTGGCATAATTGGATGCGTTCAAAGCATCAATCTGATATGTCAGCAAAGCCATTTTAATAGTGATTCCAAACTTTACTCTTTTAATGTGGCTCTATTATTTTAAAAAATAATTTATATGCAGGCGCTCGGATTCTTGCCTGGGCCCATAACCAATTGTTGGCCTTCCTCAGAGTAGGCCTTTGATAATTTAATTTAAAATTGCCACATCAACAGATAAAGACAAACTCTAATATTTAAAATCACTATTTTATTTACGACATTAATTAACATATTTACAAGACAGTATCAGCCAAAGTCTCATCACAATCCAAGCTAAACATCCAAGAAGCCAGCCAGCCAATCTAATAAGATCCCCTTTATATATATACTCCGGAATTTGCATTCGACACCGTCAACTCGACAGTTAAGAATCGCCATCCAATGAAAACTAACTTCGTATGACGTAATTGAAAAATACCGTCGAATGCAAATTCCGATTCCATTGCCAGATGCGTGAGATGACGTCATATCGGAAAAAGTAATTCCACATGATTACCGCGATATGACAACAGTTAGCAAATGCGCACCCAACAAGTGCCTAAATCGTGATTCAATATGTAACAAATACATTCTCTGGATATATTCATAGCCTTTTCTATACCTCTCACTTTAATTTCACTGTCATCTAGCACCATTTGGTGAACTATAGTGATGTCACCAGTGGTTGCAGTTTTTGGACATCCTAAACGTTTATAGTCTACCAAGCTGGTTTGGCCATGTTTAAATTCAGCTGCCCAAAATTTCACAGTAGTAAATGATGGTTCAGAGTCCTGAACACAACACCCAACTTATCTTTCATTTGTGTGAGCATGTTGCCTTTGAAACACAGATATTTAATGAAAGTTCAATACTAGATTTTTTCCACTTTCACAAAAACACTCCAATCAACTCGCCCAAATGACTGTCAAACAATAACTACATGTCCAAAATGGCTGAAATTTTGATGAGTACCTCACAAAAGATGCACAACCCCATTCCCTAATTTTTATTGATGAATGCTGCCATCTTCACAATAAGGTTGGAAATTTTTCAGACCATCCTCATATTATAAATATTTATCTTATAATCAGCATGTGTAATTGCAGGAAAAAAAAAATCAATTATGCCTATCAGAAAAAAAATAAAAGCTGATACATTTGAAATGAACCTTCTGTGAAAAAACTTCTTAGTTTTTATCAATATTAAACATCTCTCATTCTAGTGAAATTTTATTGAATTAGAATAAGATCAATAGCCAATACTGCGGTCATTGACTGAATATACAGATATGCTTGATGAATAATATCAAGCTCTTTATATCTTTATTCAAGAGCACAAATGAAATAACTAAATTATGTAAAGCTTACTTTCTTGTTATTGAAGCTACAGACAGAAATTGATACAGTTTCCAAAGCATTTAATTTGGCAATTTTTACTTACTGTTGCTAGTTAACAAAATTTTTTCTACTATTTTATCATACTTTGAAAGCTTATACAAGAGACACACTGTCATTAATTGACTGGAAATGATTTTACAAATAATATAAAAAATTAATCAAGTTCAAATAAATTTTTCTCGAACAAAATAATATCCAGAAGTCTATAAATCTTTTTCATTATTTCTTTGGCTCTCATTAAAACACTATTTATAATCATTAGAAGAAATACCTTGAATATATATATATATATCCAAGATATTTTTAAATCTGTCACGACGAGATTCTCTTAGCCATAAATTTATTTCTTCACTTTATTTTATTACTATTTTTAAATTTGTCTAGTTACTTTACAGGTCCCCCTTTCATATTTATATATTGTAAGATAATTATAAGAGATTTTAAACAATTTTAAATTCACATTCCTATTTTTTTTTTTTTTTAACCATAAAATACAAAAATAATTTTTAAGCCTTTGCCTTTTGCCAACTTATTATTATTCAAGAAAAACACATTAAAAAAGAAATAATATAGAGTTCAATTTAAAAATTTTCCTTTAACAAAAATCGAACAATCATTTAACAAAATAAAGATAAAAATCTAAATATGAAATAACATACCAAAAACTTTAAGGACCTCAGACTGAATCCTTTAGTATTTTCCAGGTGATCAACAAGTCGGCCAGGGGTTGCTATAACAATGAATAGAAACACATAAAAATACAAAAGGTCAACAAAAGAAAAATCTTCATTTAATCATTCAGAATTATAACTGAATTAAAAGAAAATATATCATCTAAGGACATACATATGACATCAGCTTGTGCAAGATTTCAAAAGAGAAACAATAGGGGTGGGGGACAATTTCTGCATCAGACTGATAATCAGCAAAAAAATTGAAGAAATTTGATATCATAATGCAAGTAAATTTGAACCGGTACACAACAAGAAGCAATGAAATGTACACAAATAGTAACAAAAGATAAATGTACAAGCATCCATAATTGTTTGATGATTGTTTACGTTAAAGATTTATGCATAAGGGCTAACTTCCTACAAACAATTGAAATTTTTATACCAGATGTAAAACTTTTTAACTACACTAAATTGTTGAATATAAAATACACCTTGAATGAGGTGGTAATTTTTAACCTCTTTAAATCACAGAAACAAGCTTACTGGTTCCTTAGTAAACCATACAATATTTTTTTACACCATATAATTTAAATTTTACTAAAAATTCTGAATTGTGATTTTTCAAGCATGCCTTTTTTGAGAGGGGGGGAGGGTGTGATTGTAAGATGCACTTAAAACATATATTGGAATAGATGCGTTTATTATAGACAAGTTTTGTAGAATGTCTTTCCTTTATCTACTCTTTTTATAATCAACAATATTCTGGTATCTTGTCTTTACAATGAAGAATTGGTATTGAATATACATCACTAAGTTACAATGTAACGAAAAATGGAGATTTTAAAATGGCCGTAATTTTTAAGGAAATCTAAACAAGCTTAAGTATAAATAATATTTAATGTTGACTCAGGACATTCAAAATGCAAAACATCAAAAGATAATTTTTCAAGAAGTCTTATAAATACCATTAGAAAAGTAGTAAAAAAAATCTAATGTTTTAGATAAGTTATTAAACATCAAAGTTAATTAATCTTTTATGTGGGCAACATACTTGGAGATATTTTAAGTATACTTTCAAACATGTGAATTTAGTATTGTGTGTTATAGTGTTTCAACTCAAAGTTCAAAATTAAAGAAACATTGAGCTCGATATGGAATTATGCATCACTCTAGCTTCAGATTTTAACATAAAAGCTATTGAATGATGAAGTACTTCTGAAACACAGGGCAGATTTGTTGGACTTAAGTATATATTAGCTAAAAACACTAGAACCATAAAAATTAATCTAATCTTCTCTAGAAATTTGAAGCCAGAACTCATATCTTACTAGCTGAAATACCTGTTCTTCACATGAATATTTAAAATTCACTCAAATTACGTAAACTATGATGCAATATGCACCAGATTATGCTTAGATCATAAATCTTAGGCAAGAGTGAAGGAAGGGGAAAAAAATTCCCTCACTGGTTTGCAGTTAAAAATTAGTATAAAATCCCATAATTAATTAATATTTATCCTCAATTTTTATAAAGGACCAAATCTCTTACATTACACAAATTATGTATAATGTAAGAATTTTGCTTCATTTGGATCAATAGATTTCAAGACGAAAATATTTAAAAATCTAAAAAAAAATCCAATATTCACACATGCATTTTATTGTAGTATTTTCAAAAATTTGCCAAATTGATTTACACACAAAAAATTTAGTATAGAAAAAACTTGTGAATTTTCAGATGGTGTGATAATCAATCTTGTGATGTTTTGTTTGAGAGCTAGGTCACAAAGTACACAAAAGTGATTATACAATAACAATAATTAAGAAAAATTTTAAAAATACAAAAGAAAATTGTTAAAAAATAAAAATAATTACAAGAAAATAAATTCAAAAGTCTAAGATTTTAAATAAATCAAAATTAGCGAAAAAAAAAAAATGCAATTTTAAGTGGATGAAAAATATGATCATGATTTGAACTAGTGTCAAATAATTACAACACTGAGTTCTAAAGCACCATAAATAAAAGCACCATAGCTAATAGTAGAATGGCAGAAAAGCAGAGAAAACATAAGGTATATTGTATATGAATTTATATTTTGATGGCACTTGAGTTTGGGACATGATGAATAAGTTAAGACTGGTGTTATTCATGTTGAACCGAGAAGTAACACGAGATATTGGTGCTAGACCTTGTAATTTTGAGCCACGTGAAGCGATGAAAATGACACCCAGGCTGGCACCTCACTCTCCAAACTTCCACAGCACACAAATTGAGCCAAGACATGCATTAGCCTTGCTACATGGTGGGTCTTTAATGGTATCAGAGCTCGATACTACAACTCGACAAAAACGAAGGCAGCTGTAAGTCCGCAACCATGACCAGTAGGCCATGAATAAGAAATGTTCAGGAAAGAAGGATTATCAGTACCACAGATGTTATTGTAAAATTTTGAATGACTTGTGGAAAATACTTTTTATTATTTGGCTCTTAAACTGCTTGAAGGATATTACTAAATGATTAATTTGGAACAGAATTGTAATTCTCCCATAAAAAACAAACAAATGTATACAACTATTTAAGTATAAAATTTTTAATGGGAACAGCAAATGACTCATTAAACAATCTCGATAAAATCTCGAGAATAATGAACTGTAAGTAGCAGAGACCATGACATTATATGCCAGAGATAGAATTCATAATGAAAATGAACGGAAAAAACTAAACTTATTAACTGTTCTGCAATTAAAATTTTATATGTAATATACTTATCAATATTTTCTCCACTCTTTTTTTAAAAGCAGATCATGAATATGATGTTGTTTGAATGGATAAATTTTTGAAAGAAATTTTAAAACTTTTTAAAATTAAAAAAAAAAAAAAAAAAAAAACAGAAATTTATGCTTTTTAACATTAAATTTCCCACCACACAAAGGTCAGCTAATTAATTCACCCCTTTGAAATATAAACTTCTGGCATAAGCAGATTAAAAAGAAGAAACAATCTTATCTTTAAGGAGCAACCCATTTTTAAGGTAAAGATTTAATCAGATACACCAGGGAAAAAAAAAAAAAAAAAAGGAATTTACTGACAAAGAAAATCTATAATGTTGATTCTATTCCTCCAGTAGTATATGGAAAATTCAAAAATTATTCAGAAATATTAAATGTTTCCCATTAGAAATAGAGGATCATCATCGACTATTTTTGTCGGGGAACATAACCCTCTCGGGCTTTAATCCCCTGTGAATTGGCTATTATTTGAGGTGAGACTGAATTTTGGTTTTACACTTGCCCAGAAGTTAAGATTTAGATATTAAGATAATAAAATAAAATTACAGTGCAATAGCTTTTTGGAAAATATGAAATTAATTTTGAAAAATATGCTGAATATATATTATTAATATTAGAATATCACTAGTTGAATACTAGTGTTGTTAAAATTAATCCAAAAGAGAAGATGGTTGAAATTCATGAGTTTAGGCTTAGGATATTGCAGCAGTACTCTATTGGATTCCTGCTTACTTGTTCAGTCTGGTCGCAGTGAGAGTGCGCTCTGTGATTGGTCGATGGTGTGGTGTGTTAATTCTGTATATATAGGTGGGTGCATAGGGGTGAGATTTTGTGAGGAGTGTGCTTGTGTTACCAGTGTTTTTATAATATAAGTGAAATTAAAGAATTAAAATTTCTCGTGGTCTGTGTAGTTGTGGGTTGTTTCTGAGTGGGGTGTACTTTTCTATTTCTTGAATGGTTTTATTGCTCGAGGTATCAATTTTTTGGTAGAAATTTCCTGATAATTTTTTAATGAAGTTTTTAAGCGTTGGAAGTTTAATTGAGTATCTGATGTCTGTGTTTCTCATGTACCAGTGTGCTCTTACTATCATTCTAATGGTGGAATTTTGGGATTTTTCTAATAATTCCAGTGTTGTGTCAGCACAATGCGACCAGACTGGGCTAGCATAGGTCAGGATAGGTCTTAGTATCAGGGTGTAGATAAGCAATTTATTACGTCTACTTAATGTAGATTTACGCGAAATAAGGGGAAAAATATTATTTACTGCAGAATTATACTGCTTTTTAATTCGTAGAACGTGTTGTTTAAAAGTGAGTTTTTTATCCAACGTTACACCAAGATATTTCGTGTCTAGAGACCAGGGTATATTTTTGTTTTCCAGAAAAATGTCTGGTTCTATTTTTCTGTAGTTTCTGGAGAAGAAGACGGCCTCTGTCTTGGAAACGTTCAGGGCTATTTTCCAAGTAGAGTACCATGCTTCTAGTTTCTGTAGGTGAAATAGAGGATGCAAGAATCAATTTTGCCAGATTTTCTTTCACGTTTCAACTTTGTAATGAAATAATTTTTTTTTAAAAAAATGTACTTTGAAGTATACCGTCATCACACATGGTTTCAACATATCAAATTTTTTGAGTCATGCCTTTCTATCTTTGTTTGCTCTTACAAACTCATCTTTTGATCAATATTATTATTTTCAACTTTCATTTTATGAATGAAAATTTTATAAAACTTACCAATTATGATATGAGGCTTTTTAGATAATGTCAAACTTTGAGTTGTCATATCCATGCCTCCAACAATAACAGCTACAAAAAAAAAAAAAAAAAAAGTTTTAGTAAAAATAATGAACTTAAGAGATCCAAATTTTAAGAATAGTTTACTCATACATAACCATTACAATAAGACAAACCTGATTTTACTCCCATTACAGATCCTAAAGCATCAAAATGTTCAGCTATCTGAAAAGCTAACTCTCTGGTTGGTGTAAGAATTAAGGCAAAAAACCTTTGTGGTGTTTTCAGTAATGCTTGCAATACAGGTAAAGCAAATGCTCCAGTTTTTCCTGAACCTGTTTCAGCTAATCCTATGATATCTCGACCTAAAATATATAATATTGTTGACAACAGAATATAAATTTTCAATATATTAAAACTGATTACAAAAACAGATGAAAGATTGCCTTGCAATAAACCCATACACAAAGCTTCAATCAATTGGTTGTCCATTATACTTAAATATCTTTTGTACTTGACTGATATTATTTGATTTTAAAATAGTGATTGTATATCAATAAAATGAACTATTGAACCTAAAATTAATTCTTATGTGATTTTTCCCCAAATTTTCTCAATTAACTTTGAATTTTTGTCTTATACTATAACAATTAAAAACTTTACAGTGTAAATATATTTAAAAAACTTTGAGTGATGGAATAAACCAAAAGGAAACTATTTAACATTCAAAATTAACCTCACATATCAAATATAAAATAAATTTAGTAATTTTTATCATAAATGTTTTGCCAATGTTGATTAAATTCTCACTAAATGGAGTCTCAGTAACTGCCATGGAGTTTTTTGCTAATAGTGCTAAGATGGTAATCATATTAAAGCTGTTGACTTGAAGTAAAGGACAATCATGTACAATCTAAATTGAAAAAGACTAAGCATATACTAAAATTTAAAGCAAATATAGTATATATACTGAGACAAAATACTACAATTTAAAGCAAAAGTTCTGAGTAAACAATACATTAGAAGTAAAAAACATAGCTACTTTAATTTTAAGGATTGTTATTTTCCAAAAATGTTATTTCTATATTAAAACACAAACTTATCTAATAAGAAAAGCAATATACAAGCATTGCTATTAAGTGCATAAATATTGCATCTTCAAATTGTTTGATTTTAAGGAATCTAGGGGATTATTGTTCCCAAGAAAACAATATTTTAATTCAATACCTATGATAGAATTTCATTTTCTGCAACACTTGAACAAGTGTTCATGTTCTGAACACTTGTTTATCAAGCTACTACATTGTACACAAGCTCTTTGAAAGTAATTTTGCATTGTGTTTTTGTTGAATGTATTCCAAAGGTGTTCTATAGGATGCATAGTTCCTGCTAGTCATTTAGAAAGTTCTGTTTTACATAAAGTTGTTTTGTTCTAATTATTTTATTATTGCTGATAAGTAGTGACTGTTTGAAAGAAATGGCCTTTATTTACAGTACATTTGCCATATCACTAACTTTCAAGAAATTTAAAAAATGCTTCTCAGACTACTCAAAAAAATTAGGCTATATATAGACAAAATGCTGTTTCTAATCACATAATTAGAAAGTGGTTTATGAAGTTTAAGTGCATAAATTTCAATCTTGAAGGTGAACCCTGCTTTGGGTGACCATCCTTTGTAAACAAGGATTTGTTAGAAGAAGCATTTCTAAAAATCCTAGTAACATATTTTAGGAAGTATCACACAAATTAAATATTTCAAAAAATACAGTACATGGTTATTTGAAGAAGAATGGCTATGTAAGTTATGATATATAAGTAATGTATATGTTAACACAGTAATATATTCTTGCTCAAATTTTGACACACAATTTTTTGCTGAAGTAAAATGAGAATTCCAGGAGATGAGTGGATATATACAATTAAATTACTAGGAAAATATAATGGGGTAAGACAAATGAACTTCTCAGAGTATCATCGAAAAGAGAGTTGCATTGAAAGAAAAATGCTTTGAATATGACAGAGCAATTTTTTCAGTCATATCAGACAAGGAATTTGAAAAAACACTTTTTCAAATAATAGTTTGAAAAGCAGAAATCAAAGCAAAATGGTCAGAACTGACTAACTATATAAATGTTGTCTTCCAACATAACACTTGGACTCTAATTTAGATGAACTTATTAAGTATGACTAGGATATTTTGTGTCCCTTTTCTCAGATTTTTCATCTCTTCTAAGTCCCCTAAATTTCTCTGAAAGGCATTATTAAATTTTTTTTTATAAAAGGAATTTTCAAGTTGCTGGAATGACAAAAAGTTTTAGAATAAAATCCTGTTCATATGATTCAAAACCAACTGAACTCTTTAGATGGACTTAGATGATAGCAGAAGCATTGAATTTTTTTTTCAAGATAAGAGACAATTCAGGGATGAGAAAGCTATATATACATATATTAGGTATGTAGCATTTATACTCTAATGAAGCTCAAAAGTATAAATCTGAGTGTGAATTCCTGTAGAAGTTTGAAAATTAGTAGCAAGAACTTTTGTTCCAATTTGAAGCTCAATTTTCAATCAAAATGTAAGATGTTTAAAACATATGTATATGTTTAAAGCATGTAAATATATTTTGATGATGCTCTGATATAATGTAAACAAGCATTGATGCCTCAGGAGAAATTTATAAATTGAAAGGATCATTTTATAAAAGGGAAGAATCAAATATTAAGATATATATATATATATATATGAATTAACAAATATCAATTCAAGGATAGAACAAAAAATTAACACGAGGGCAATTACAGATTCTAGTTTTCATATATCATAAGGAGCTGCATCATAGTTTCACAGTATTAAATACATAAGTTCAAATTTAATTAATCTTATTCCACATTAGTTCTATGTACTTTGTTAAGCATAAATATTAATGTAAATATAATCAGGAGAGAGGAAGTGAACAATTATTTTAAAATTTTAACCATGAAAATAAGACATAAAACATTTTACGAAGAGCAATAAATCAAATCTTTGAAACTTGAAATAAAAATTTTTAAAGTCATTCACAGCTGTCACTATAGCTGAAATACAAAGCCACACTAATATTATGTATTCATGAGAGTTTGTTGATGATACCAGATATGTATAAATATGCATGAATTTACTAAAAATAAAAATATCAAGACAAAACAACAACAACATAACATAAAATCAAATTGTAAAATATTAGTAACTTAGTTAATTTAATACAATTCAGAGAAAAGGTTTTCTAATAATACAAAAAGGAATTAAAACTTCAATGGGAATCGCTCTCAACGAAAGCCACTTTCTCTATTACTGCCTTATACAAGGGTGTTCTGAAAAGTTTCCTACCAGTCTAAATATTTCTCCAAGTAATACTCCCATCTCTTTAACCCATACAAATAGTACTCAGCATCTTTCTCAGCAAAATAATTGTTTACAAAGGCGATTGCCTCCTCATTTCATGAAAATCTGTCCGAGTGTAATTTTTAGACCAGGGAACAAAAAGAAGTTGCTTGGGGCTTGATCTGGTGAATAAGGAAGGTAATCAAACCATAATTCATGCATTTTCACCATGGCAACTACTGAAGTGCAAGACAATGAATTATCTTGATGAAACAGAATTTTCCTGCAAATGTGGCCCTTTTTTCACAATTTCTACCTATAGCCTACAAATAATGATGAGTACCATGCTCCTGTAATAATTTTTCCTGTTTGAAGATAACTGATTAAGATGATTCCACGACTATCCCAAAAAACAGCTACCATCACTTTCTCAGCTGAAAAAACAATTTTTGCTTTTTCAGGAGCCGATTCCCCCTTCATAGTCCATTGTTTTGATTATATTTTTATTTCAGGTGTACAATGGTGTATCCAAGTTTCATCTACAGTAATTCATTGGCACCAAAATTATGATTTATTGCACCAAAACTACACCAACATAGCGTTGGAAATGCTAAATTGAACACACTTTGGGTTTAACATGAGCAAATGCGCACTCAATGAGTGGACAGCTTTCTCATGCCTAAAACTAAATTTAACATGTGACAAACATATTCTTTGGACATTCATAGCCTCTACTATCTCTTTCACTTTAATTTAACAGTAATCTAGCACCATTTGGTGAACATTAATGTTACCATCAGTGGTTGCAGTTTTTGGATGCCCGAATGTTCGTTGTCTCCCAAGCTGGTACAGCCATGCTTAAATCAAGCTTTTTGCCTTTTAAAAAATGCCTTTGAAACACAAATATTTAATGAAAGCTCGGTACTTGATTTTTGCCATTTTCACAAAAATACTGAAATCGACTCACTCAAATGATTGCCAAAAAACTGCACTTCCAAAATGGCTTAAATTTTGGTATGTACTGGTTAAAAGATGCACAACCACATTCTTTAGTCTTTATCAATAAGTGCTGCCATCTTCTAATTAAGGCTGGAAACTTTTCAGACAACCTTCGTATAAAGATGCAAAAATAAATATGCACAGATATTATAATACCAATACTTTTATATTCATTTGCAAAACTTCAAGCCTTTTAAGACTAAAATATTATTTTCAGTTTATTGAAAAAATATTAATTTCTCTAATTAACTTATTGCATAAAGAAAAAGTATTGTTTTTACCAAACTTAATTTTAAAAAAAAAAACATTTAAAAATTTATCAAAACTGTAAGTTATTCAAAAATCCTGAAACTTAAAAAACTAATGTCTTACACAATTATCGAAATATTCTTAGCGTAGGTCATTCCACGTCAATTTAACGTGGATTTCCTTCTGATCACCTTAAATTTCTTTCAAATTTAACACAGGTGTATTGTTAGTTTAAACATAGGAAAAGAGATGAAATTTTAATATGTCAGCTCCTTTTTTAATTACAGAGCTGTGAAGTTCTAATTAATAGGTTCCAAAATGAGAATAGAATTGTTTTGAATTGCTGTAGATGCTTTCCTAATTGAGTTAGAGACCTGAAATAGGTACCATTTTACAGTAATTTTCATGCTTGTTCTTGGGTATATAACACTATAAAGGTTAAGATAAGTAAAAAATTCAAAATCTGATTGAAAATTTTAATTTTTTTAAAAGTACATACTTTAAAATTAATTTCATTAAGAATAGTTAGTATTGCTGTAAATCACGTGGGAAAATAAGTATTAGAGATAATGACTTCATTATTAAAAAAATTGAAAATTGAATCTTTTTATTAAATAATTTTAATAAAATTAAATTAATAATTATAATATATAATAAATAAATTATTTTAAATAACATAACAATAAAATAATACAAAAGTAATTCAATATCAATTTACATCATCAGCTCTCTATGTCAGATATCAGCCTGTTATATCAGTTGTAATAAGTTAAAACATAGTCTGGTATTAAAAAAATATTCGGTACTTTTCCATTTCACTGGTGCAAATCTCGTCAAGCAGACTTTATTGGTGACAACACCACAGTATACACTTATTCCGCTTGGTGTCGGTTAATTCATTTTCAGAGATTTTATCGCCAGCCCTGATGTAATGGAAAAGTATTAAAAATTATTTAAAAAAGGAGAAAAAAAAGTTTTGGGGGAGGTTCAAATTTTAAACCAAGGAAAAGCTTGCCAATGGAGACATTTGGAATTTTACTTTCATTTTATGAACATGAAGTTAGAAGGGCAATGCTAGATATTAAAAAATATATAACAATTCCTAAAGCAGATGGAAGTAAATAAAAAAAATTCGAAAAGACCCATTGTGTAACATTAAAGAAACACACAAATATTTTAATAACAATTTTACCAGCATAAAAATAAGTTTCTCAAAATAAGCTGAATGGAGAGCTACACATTATATGTTAGCTGGTCAAAGTGACACACTCTGTTTGTAAATCTAAAACTCACCAAAATGTGAAACTATCAATAAAAAATACTAAGTTTAGTTTAGTTTTTTTTATTAACGTCGCACTAGAAGCAACACGAGGGCTATTGGTGACAGACCTTGTAATTTTGAGCCACGGTCAAGTGACGAGGACGACACCTGAGCTGGCACCCCCCTCTCCTAACATCCACACCACGCCAACAGGACTTTGGGCCCCGAACAGATTTAATGTGCATCATCCCAAGTTACACTGCAGGTCTTTGACGGCCAAGGATCGAACCTGCGAGTGAGCAAAAACCGCTGACCGCTAGTCCACGACCTTGACCACTAGGCTACCGAGGCCATAAAAAATACTAAATTGAATACAATAATAAATGATAAAATAAGAAATTAAAAGCAATGCCTTGCGAAAATTCTTTGTAACCTATCTTCTATTGACTGCAACATGAATAAATTTGCTTATTGTCCAGTTGGAACAGAAATATGTAAAATTTTATAAGAATCCTTTGCTGAAAATGCAGTTGGTAAAGTACAATTCTACCGGTGAGTTTCAGTTTACTATTATTATCCACAAATATTAGAGAATGACTCAGAAGAATTTGATTTATTCTGCAGCAGGTTCTCTTTGATTCAGGATGACTCCATTTCAAGCAGCAGAAATCTTTCCTCAACTATACAAAATAAAATATGAAAGAATCAGAATTTGTTATTACCTGCGATTTTTTTTGAAAATTGCAGCATAGTCGTTCAAGATGAAGCATAAAGCTATTACTGGGTAAGCCGACAGGTCACTATCCACCCATTTGTTGTTACATATTTCAAATCGCACAACAAAGTTGAACATGTTAGTTATGTTTGATTCCCAACCTTTCTGGAAGCCATAAAGTTACAAAAATTCTGAAAAAGATTTTACATTTTCAAAAGCAAGTTGCTACCCAGTACAAAAACAGTAAAAAATTTTTTAAACTACTGTTTTCACAAGAAAGATTTTAAAGTTTAAAGGAGAGAGGCATTTTTTTTTGCCACAACACATGACAAAGGGCCTACTGACAGAATGGGTAGTTATGTAAAAGTTTGCAAAGACTATTAAAAAAAAACCAAATCTAAACCTCACTACAGCTTTTTTTTTTTGAGTCAGAAAAAACATTACTCATACAGACTTGCATATTTGTTTAATCAATATGTTGCTTAAAAAGTTGCTGTGTTCAAACATTGTAAAACTTTTCTATTGGTTCAGAAGCTTGCAAAAAAGATGCATTAAAATATCAAGATAAATTTAAATTTGGGTACTTTTCCAGCAATTTTGCCGGTGCAAATCTCATCGAGCAGACTTTTTGGCAACAACACACGGTGTACACATATTCTGTTTTGCGCCAGTTGTATTATTTTTGGCGACTTTATCGTTTCATCGGCGAAATGGAAAAGTACCTGTATTAATAGATTGATCAGGCTATATCACTGTTATCTATGAAGCAAACTGGTGGCTCAGGTATGAGAATGATGAAGAACTTCTTGAAATAAAAATAACTTTTTACCCAAATGTACCTGCTACATCCTTCTCACAACCAGGAAACATTGGTATTTTGCAAGTCTAAGTAATGGATGTTTTGACGAATGTGAATCCTACGACTCCCACAGGAAAAGTAATGAACTTGAAAATAATGTGTGCCAAGCAAATTAAACCATTTCAAACTTAAAATGATAGTATTGAAAATTGAAAGTGTCATTTTGGACTTATTTGAGGAATCTTATCCATATCAGAGTTCACGTTTATTTTCAAGCATAGTTGTTACAATATGAATACAGAGTTCAATTAATGGTAATGGAGGTTCTATCTTCAATTTTTTTAAACAATACAGGCAATTTTATCCAAATTTATATTTTACCTTGTAATTCACAACAATACTAACTATTCATAGAATTAAAATTTGAAGTTAGGTTTTGAGCAATTTTTTTTCTCATCTAAAGCTATACAGTGTTGTTTATAACAAGAAAAGACCTGAAGAATGCAGAAAAATGGAACTCATCCAAGATCTCTTGCTCAATTAGCAAAGCTTTAACAGCAATTCCAAACATTCCTGTTTAGGAGCCTATTTAAGTGAACTTTATAGGTCCATAATTCAGAAACAAGTTGATATATTTTGAGTAAAATTTCACATATTTCCAAATCTATACCAACAGTACACCTGTGCTAAATTTTAAGAAAATTTGAGAGGCTGAGCTTTAAACACTGTATCAAGTTGATGTGGAATGACCTTCGCCTCAAAATATTAAAATACATAAAACTGAATAAAAAAAAAATAAGTAACCTTTAAGAGCAACTGGAATTGCTTCTTGTTGAATTGCAGTAGGAGTTTTCCATTTCAATTGTTCACATGCTTCGCACAGCACATCAACAACACCCTAATGTAAAAAAAAAGGGGGGGGGGAATTAAACTTTTGTAAAATAAAATTAGTATTATCTAAAATATAATCTTTCACATAACTTCAACTTATAAAAATTCACACAGCTTTTCATGTCTTAACCCCTATCATTGCATTTTTTTAACTAAACATTTTTTACTAGTCAATTGTATTTCTTATAGTAAATATAAATTAATCCTGAAGCATGAAAAAATTCCATTGATTCTAAATTAACTAATAAATCTAATATGAATGAAAATCAATGTTTTAAGCACACATGAGCTTTTGAATAACTTTTCTAATAGTATATCAAACATTTTAGTAGACTAAAATTTATTTAAATTTCACCTACCAATCCTGACATCAGCTAATGATTATTTTCACTAATAACATTTACAATTTCCTTTCCATGAGAAAAAAAAAGAGCTTATTCTATTGAATCAAGAAGGAAGAAAGTAGATGCTAACTTCAAATTAAAAGAAAATTATAAAAAAAAAAATACAATAAATACATCGTTTTCTGATGTTAAGCATTAACTAGTTACAATCAATTTGTTTCTATTTTTTTTAAAAATATTTGAATAAATTTTTCATTCAATTTTTGCTTATTGCTTGTTTTACTATATTTTCTATACAGATATTTGTTCCATTCCCAATGGACTAAATTCATATGACAACACAATCACATGATATCTTGACCACATGATACCCATCAATGTAAACAAATATTATATTCGTAGGATAATGAACTGTGTTTGTGAAATGCGTTATGCTTCATAAGCTTAAGTAACTTACATTTTTTAGACATACTACTTTTTAATTGAATGAGAAATCATCATAAAACTTTGTTTTATATATTTTTCACCCTAAATAAATGCAAAAATTGAAATTTTGGATTGCTTAAGTTTAAAGGTATAGAATCATTCATCTATCAACAAGCTGAAATAATGGCTGTAAATTTATTTTGTTTATAAAGACATTTTATTATAATTATGAAAAATCCTAATTTAACTGCCATTTTCTAGTATTTAAAAAATGTAATTTTACTGTTCTTCTTTAAAATTTAATTAAATAATATTATTAGAAGAGAGTTTGTAGAATTTTAATATGTTTGAACTCGTTTTTAACATTTGTTTAAAATTGCAATGTGGGAAAGCACACGCATTGTGTGGAATTTCATTTTAAGATGTATTTGTTTTTTGAATGAAATACTGAAGGGAATTATTTAAAATAAAACTTGATGTTTGCATATCCTTTCTTTCAGTGAAAACACCATCTTGTTCCCAAATTAGTCTTCCACAGAAGACGCCATCTTTTACACTTCTGAAAACGTTGGGCTTTGAAATACTCGCTTTTGACGACATCTTGGTGTGATTTAAAAAATTTTATCAAGTGGTCCCGCTAAACTAAGACTTGATACAAATTTTAAAAAATAAATTAAGTACAAAATTACACCTGGTTGAATCATAATTATTATATAACTGTTACAGCTTAATTATATATCTTGATTAAAGTAGAAAATAGTTTAAACCAAATTTAAATCCAATATTGCTTTATTTTTCAAATAGAATCGGTCTAATAAATAAATGGATACTTTTCCATTTCGCCAGCGCAAATCTTGCCAAGCAGTCTTTATTGGTGACAACACACAGGATACGCTTATTCCGTTTAGCATTGACTGCATCATTTTTGGCGACATTAGCACTTTGCGCCAGCGAAATGGAAAAGTACCATTAAAGGTCTTCATTAAATGAAAGATACACTATAATTCAGAAAGAGTAGAATTGCACTTTAACAATTCACATTTATTTTTAAGACTGTTAAGAATAATAACAATACTAGAAAAAATATCAGCCTTTTTTTTAACATGTTAGAAACAACCGATGATATGTTGATACATAGCAATATTTATAAATGAAATAATTTGAAAAACAAAATAGGCTTAATCAAAATAAAAAGTTGAAAATAACTCAATAGCCATTAGCAGTTCAAAAATGTATCTTTTTAAAGCAAAAAATAATTTAAAGCTAATATCATAAATCTACTAAGAAAGGGAAGAAACAAGCTTAAATAGGCTTAGCTTATTGAACAATATTTTAACTACAGAATTAAATGAGGATAAGCTTATAGATACATAAAAAATATACTCATATTATTTTCCTGCCGAATATAAATAATTAAATAAAAAAAGAAATATTATAATATTAAACATATTAATCGAAATAAAATGGATATACAATATATACACTACTAGCATATAGGGAAATTCAATGTAAATACAGACCATGCCGGTTTGTTTATGATATATATCACATGATACTGTGAATTTAGTCCATTAAGCACCCGGAAGAGGTTCAATCATGTTACTTGACTTGCTATTGACGATTCTACTCGATAAGATTAACTGAAGGTTGGGAAAAACAGAAACACATAAAATTTGACAAGTTTCAATGCCGCTCCAAGAATGTGTGTGGGGAGAACTGCAATTCTACCATATAAACAGATATTACATATGCGAAAAAAATTCCTCAGTATTACCACTATATCTACTGGTTTTTTACAATGGTATGGTCCCAACACCGATCAAAGGACAAAACTATCAGCCATAATAATATAATTAAGGAATATCTTATGCAAATGCAGAATTAATTTTAATAAACATCTTGTCTTATTAATGAATGATTGGAAAGATGGTTACATCAGAAAAAAACAAAATGGATTTTACCAAAGATTTGAAAGTAACTTCGCATTGTGTAGCACTTTCGGTGTTATTTCCTCCATCGGATTCCATTTTAAAAGGTAATGTTTTAAACTATGCAAAAATGTTACACCACAATACTTTCCCGTACAAATGCGTACACTTCAATTCTAATTGGTATTTCGATGCCAAACTTCTAAGTACTAACTTTAATCTTCCGGTGGTTTTTTTTTTTTTTTTTTTTTTTTTTTTTTTTTTTTGCCGAGGAAAGGGAATCAAGACTAATCGATAACAATTTAACAATTTTCTTTATTTTTAAATTACATATAGATAATTATGCAAAATATTCAGATCTATTAGTTTTAATTTTTAATATTTTGAGATGAAATTAAATGAAACAATATTAAAAATAAATGTTTTTTAATTCATGTCTTTTAAATTCATATGTGCATTAAAACACATTTTTTACATGTTTATTTTAAATTTAAAACATTTAGCTGTTTAAAAAACTGAGCACTCGCACTCGCTACTATTTGATTGTTGTTGACATCTCTCATCACACATCAATCAATCAATCAACTAAAGAATTTTTGGAAAACTTGTTCCAAGATAGCTAATCAAACTATTGATTTGAATGTAAGACCCATGGAGATAATTCAGTGTGTATTTCTAAACAATGAAAACCTTTGATTGTCTGAATCTAGGTTCTGATAAGCTTATGTTATATATATATATGTTGAACCTCTTGTTACTTTCGAAGAGTGGTTCATTCTTGGAAAAAAATTGAGTAAAATTTAGAGAAAATGTGGCTCATTAATTACATCATTTTCTTTTATTTGATAGCTGTGTCTAAAGTAAAAAGTTTATATCCGAGAGAATCGGTCACTCGCGAAATTAAACTTTTGAATGATGTATGGGACTTCAAAATTTGTAGTCAAGACGATCAAGACATTGGTTTCAGAGAAGAATGGTTTAAAGGATCTCTACATAAAGTGAGTTTTTTTTTAAAATTTTTTTAAAGAGCTGATGTATAAAACTGATTACGGATACTGATACCTAGAATCAAATGTTTGTCAAAATATGTCTAAAATAATTTTATTTTAATTTTAAATTTAGCTGTGGGATATAAATTGTAAAATGTATTTTATGAAATTCTAAATTCCTTTATCAAAAATGATCTACATTTTTAATAAAATTTATTTATATAAAGGATAGATAAGTGTTTAAAAATGGAACTGGACATAAATTTTTTTTTTCTTTTAAAACTATCTATGACAGACCTTGATTTTTTTTTTTTTGCAAATGTATTTTTTAGAGGCAATACATAAGAATGTTAAAGAGAGAAAGATGGTTCTATTTATTTTTTAACTATAAGTAGTGTTTATAAATATTTTGATGTACAAGATATCAGATATAAATGTTTCACAGTAAAATATTCTAATGATTTCTCTGTTTTGGTGGCCAAATGCTATATCCATCTTTTGAGTGGTTTTAGAGTAGTGGAAACTGATACAATAATTGACATTCAAGCACCAATTGCCAACATATGGACTTTTATTTTTATTGAATTACTGATGCATTTCATACATTCTAATAGGAGACATATTCCTTGTTATGCTAAATATCATTTTCAATTTTATGCATTATCTTTTGTCTTGTGTAATTTATTTTTTTGCACAATTTTTATTTATAACTACTTTTCTTCAGTTTTACATGTTTTATTTGGTGTTTTAAATATTCTAAAAATATCTTTTTTGTTATGTTTTATTTCATGGTTCTTTTTTTAGAAGAGAAATCAACATAAATTTTATAAAAAGAAAAGCTGACTTGAAAAAACAAAATGAAACAGGAAAACTTGAAATTTTTTAATATATGGAATCATTGAAGAAAACAAATAAGCCAAATGTTCCTTTTTGATGTCAAAAATTCATGGTTATGGCTATAACCAATTTTTAAAATTTCCATATAATCTGTATTACATGATTGAATTTTATTATTCATTAATTAGTTATATTTTTATTGCTCTATTATGTATTTTATTACCCAGTTTTTAAGACTCGTTATTATGATATATTTATGTTTTATTTCTCTTCCCTTTGTTATGCATACTTTTTTAACTTCAATTTCAGTCTGGAGATGTTATTCCTATGCCAGTTCCATCTAGTTTCAATGATATTACCCAAAATAAAACTGTAAGAGATTATCTTGGTTGGTCATGGTATGATAGAGAATTTTATGTTCCTCGAAGATGGGGCAATGATTTTAGAATATTATTGAGATTCGAAAGCGCCCACTATTTTACTATTGTTGTGAGTAAAATCTTTATTTCTTTACACTTATTGTATTGTATTATTCTTGTACTAATACTTGTCTAACAAAAAAAAAAATGTTTCTAGTATTTGAATGGTAAAGAAGTTATGAACCATACTGGAGGACATTTACCTTTTGAAGCTGATGTTACAAAATTCCTAAATTTTTCTAGTTTAAATCGAATAACAGTAGCTTTAAATAATACTCTTAGTGACAACACAATCCCACAAGGTAGTAAGACATTTAAGAATAAGAAAGACGGGTATGTATATGTGTTTCCTATTTGAATAGCTTTTTAACATTTTTTTGGATAAAAATCTTTTCTTACTTATGATGTTTTGTTAATTATTATACTAAAATAATGCTTAGTTATTTAGTTTGCATAATTTCTTACTATAGTTTGTTTTATCAATCTTCATCTTTCTGTATTTTTCGATTTTTATGTTTATAATTTTGGTTACAAATTAAAATAAAATGGTTGAAAGCAAAGCATGATTTTCATCTTCTTATAGCTGCTGTACATATCTTGATGAATTTTTTTGAATTAGCAAATATATGCACTCATAGATAGTGAATAAAATTGTTTTCCTTTTATTTCTTATAATCTCAAATATTTATTGTCATTTTCTTGTGCATTTTTTAACGTATCTTTTCTGAATTTTCTTATATATGGTTGTGACTATTTAATAACGTTATATTCTATTCAAATTTGAGGTCTGGATTTCTAGAAATTGTCGAAAATCTCCGTACTCTGCTTCTGTGACGAATTTTTACTCAGATTTCTGGAGTAAGTGGAGAGGAGGTGATTTGAATTTTAGTTTGGAGGCTGTCACAAGTGCTTCAGAGAAAATTTCTCCCAACCGGTCTATAGATTTTTCAATATCAGTGCTTGGACATTTCAAACATTGCTTGGAGGGGGTAGGGGGCACATTGGAAGAAGTTTTTTTTTTTTTTTTAACAAAATGTAAATTCTCTCATTCAGTGATTAATTACTTTGGAATGTTGAGATAAACAGAGCTTGTATTGAGAGTAAGGATCATTCGGAGATGATCATGTAACCTAGGAATGACGACTGCTGAATGCACTATTTGCTTCACAATATGCGACGGTGCCTCCTTCAATACGAGGAGATAATGTGATACTATCGTCTTTATATAGACAATAATTGACGATCTAGTGTTCGTGCCCCGATTGTAGCTTTGTTTCCTCAACAAAAAATAGATTAAGATTTTGCTCTATCTGACTTCGTTAATTTTGGAGCTCAGTCCATTTGCGTTTCAGAAATTTATAGAAATTTCATGCATGTCACGATTGAATTTTAATATTTATGGGGGTGCTTAATTGCTATATAAGCCTCAAAAATAATGCAGGCATTTTCATCATCTGCCGTCATGGTGCAGAGAGCAGGGAGAGATTTTCGAAAAGCTTGAGCGAAAAGTTGCTCAACAACATTTGTGTCGTTCTTTATTTCCTCGATTGACCTAAATAATGCGGCAAAATTTCTACTTACTTTAACTGGGGCCGCAGAAATTTGAATAGGAATTGCAGGTCTTGGATTTCTATCACAAATTTTGAATATTGGAGAATAGGGGTTTGTAGTGCGGTAACTTCTAAGAGGCCTCTGCGGTCTAGATTTAATCTTCTGATTGGCTGAGGATTGGGTAGGGGTTTTATTATTTTTATTCTTGTTATTTGAGCGTCCATTTTCGCCTGTAGGGTAGGGTGGTCACTGGCGCCAATTCGCCGCATTGTCTCTACCACAGTTTGCACATTTTAGAGGGCTGTCAAAATCAAGAGGATAGTCCTTAGCTCTGTGTGAGCCTTCGCATTATACACATTTAATCAAGAGATGGCAAACTTCTGAGTAGTGAAAGAAACTGACATCTTCAACATTAATTTGTTTTGTTACTGCTGCGGTAATTTTCAATAAATATTGAGTGCCAAACATTTCTGTTAAATTAAAGATATTTTCGGCCACAATATTGTTTACTATTGCAATATTGAAGAGACATTGGGGCTTTAGATTGAAATTTTGTCAGACGAGAAATTTTATGAACCTTAAATCCTTCGTTCATGATTTCCTGCTTGACCAATCCGTGGATGTTGGAAATCCACGGATCACAAGTTTCAAAGATCGCTCTTGCTTAAGCATAAACAACTTAAACTGGATTCCTTCGGCTCTAAGTAGTGTAATAATGCGATATTCATTTTTGCTCCTAAATTTAATTTTAAGGAAATTTCTCCTCTGTAATTTTAAGGAAGCAGCCGCTAAGTTTACTCCTCAGCGAAGGCGCTTTTAATTTCGCAAGCGATTACATAGTTTGCATTGGGAGTTATGAAGATAGGTTTTTTTTTTCTTTTTTAAATTTTCAGTGCAACCTAATGTGGAGGTGCATGCACATTTTCCGTATCAGCCTAGTCCTCACAAAAATTTATTGTCAAGAAATATGGAATTAATTTGGGAAAAATTATTTTAAGTTGTGGTAATATGAGGCAGAGCAGAGTAGGACATCGACTTGTCATTTTTAACAGTGAGGTGTTTAACTGGCAACTGAAATCCATCAGCATCGATGTTCCTTTTCTTGTTTTTTCTCAGTGGAGATTTCATCGACTGGAACTGGAGTTTATTGTTGCTTGGTTGCTGCAGCCTTTTCCCTCTTGGTCTTGACTCTGGAAATATTATTCATCACAGCCTCCGAAAAGGGATTTTATAGATAAGTATTGGCAGCTTTTCTTTCGGAGTATTAAGGGTAATGAAGACTTTGTCCAATTCCTTCGTTGTATGGTTGAAATCCACTGGATCCCTTGACATTTATGTTAATTTGTGAGCCCAAATTGCATATGCATCATATGGTGAACATCCGCCTCGTGATTTGTAAATAACTCGCTGAATTCCAATCGGAACAGCGAAGGCGGAGGAAGCGGAAACAATGTAGAATCACTTTCTACGGTAGATGAGCTCCGAAGAGTAAATGTAGTGGCTTACCAATTGGCAAGGACGTCAGCAAATGCTCTGGCTCAGATATGGGTAGCAGTAAAATAACCTCTAGCACTGAAAAGTGCTTAAAAGGGTTATCGAGAAGGCGGTAATCCAAAGCAGCAATGACGGTTCGAATTTGGGAAGCCTCGCAAGGCTTCAAAGCATCCAGGCAAAAGAGGGAGAGTCTGAACTCATCAGTCAAATCCCGGAATCTTATTCTGCATTATTCGTGGGACAAATGATATTTCCTGACAAAATATAGTTAATTTGATAGTGTACAGATGGTTGTATGGGTACCGTACAATTTGTAACATAATAAGGGAAAATGTTGCTGATCCAGTTGTTAATCTTGTTTTTGAGTTTGTTACTGAAAAAGGGCTCAAAAGCAAAAGCTTAATAATTCTGAAGACGAATATGTTTTCGAAAATTATTATGACAGTTTTTCAAGTTTTGAATCTGATGACTTTTGAGATAGTTTTTCCCGCTCAGAAGAAGAATTGAGTGGCGATGATTTTTTCAGCATGAGACAATGGTGCAAAACTAGTGCAAGTTTTCAAGCTCCAAGTCGATTCAATTTACAGGAGATGTTGGTATGAAATCAAGCGTGACAAACATGTCTGATCCATTGGAATACTTTGAGCTATTCTTCACTGATGAACTTATGAAACACATTGTTGCAGGAACTAATATATATATATTGTAGTTAAAAAGTTAGATAAATTTAAATGCAATGAAGATTCAATCACTCATTATTGGTATGATATTACTACAAATGAATTGAGAGTATTTCTCGCTACACTAATTTTGCAAGGAATCATTTCAAAACCGTCAGTAAGATGGTATTGGTCAAGGAGAAAATTGAAACACCTAGTTTTTCAAATCTCTTTAGTTTGAGAAGGTCTGATTTAATAATGCAATTTCTTCATTTGGACAGAAATGAAAAGATTGACTCTTCACATTTTCTTCATAAGCTAAATAAAATATGGATTGTGTTTAATTGCTTGCGCAAAATGTTTTTGGAAGTTTACACACCCAAGCAAGACATATATAGATGAAAGTCTGTTGCTGCATTAAGGCAGACTTTTTTAGATGCAATATTTACCACTTAAATGGGCACAGAAATATCCGAGGAACATAAAGATTGTTTATTTTCGTATCAGATTGCTTTGATATTATCTGATCCGCTATTAAGCAAATGATGTTGCATGCTCTGGATAATTATTATAACTCTCCTGAATTAGGGAGAATTTTATTACAATTTGAAACTGGAAATTGACTGAAACTCAATATTTTACGAACTAATATTTTTAATATTTATCATTTACTGAATTGCTAAAAAGTGTAAGTTACATTTTGCGTAAATATTATATTAATATATCGCAAATCATTGTTTAAAAACTTAATATTTTACAACTAATATTTATAATTTACTGAAGCATATAAAAGTGCGAGTTACAATTGTTGTAAATATTACTTTAATATTGTTTGGTATCAATGCATATTTGCTTTCTCTTTCCCCAACATAAAATAGATTGTGCTGCACCATGTAAGCTCTGGCTGCACATACTCGCAGAGGATTGCGAAGTTCTCTCCTAAGAACTAATACGTCACTATTACTCCTACATCTAATGAATCTCTAAGCGTGAAGCCTAGGCTGCTGCGCTAACTTTTATATATGTCTTTTTTTAAAATAAACAAGCTTTTTGTAACTGTGCCATGGTTCTCACTGCATTTACTTCCAACAATGATTATGAGCCCAGGAACTGAAACAATAAACCAATAGCAGTGCACATTAGGAAAGAATTTATCTGAACTGGTACTTGAATGGAAATAGCTATGCATTCCTAATTGCAGAAAAAAAAACTGATTATGGCTCAACTCAATGCTATAGAGAAGCTGAGCAAGCAAAACTAGGATACATGGAAGCTGCAAATCGAAGTGGTCTTGATAAAAAGCGACCACTGGGATTACGTCAACGGCAACGAAGCTAAGCCTAACGAAGGTACCATGCCCGATTCCATTGAAAAGTTATTCACATTGAAATCGATTGTAAAGCTCGTGTGGACATTGTTTTGTCTATAAGCTCAAGTGAACTTTGTCTTGTAAGACATTGCATAACTTCCAACGATGTTTGGAAAAAGCTAAAAGCTGTATTCAAATCTAAAGGACCTTCGAAAAAAGCTTCTCTACTAAAACAACTATTGTTCCAGAAAAATGACAGACATAGAAACAATGTTGGATCATCTTAAGGAATTTTTTCACACAGCAGATTAGCTGAAAGAAATGCAGTTGGATATTGCCAATAATCTCTTACCTATTTTACTTCTGTACTGGATTCCGGACTATTTCGCATGATTCCGAGGCACTCTAGTGATCTTTTTCTTTCCTACGGGATTTACTGTCTTTGGTAAACACAGTGACGCACCCCCAGGTTACCCTAGCAATCCTTCTATATTTTTGATCCTCCTTCTTGTCAACCAATTTTGCCTTCCCCCTATTTCTTCTCCTCTAGACCACAGTTAAATCTAATAGCTACATCTGGCTCTTGCACCAATTAACTTTACGTTCACTCACTCAGGGCTATTTCGAAAATTTCCTATGTGCCAGTGAATCCAGAGACGAACTGCCAAATCTTGAAATTCTCAAAATAAAATTGCTGGAAGAATTTGAAACTAGAAAAGGAAAGATAAATTTGGCATCACAGTGTGCTCTATACTCTTCATTAAGAAAGGATAAGCAGTATTCAAAAATGAACTCTGAGAATTGGAATGCAAACTAAAACAAAGCAGCAAATCAGAAGTTTTTTAGAAATCTGAAGTGTATTTACTACTCAAAGTATGGACATAAAGCATCCAAATATAGCAAGAAAATATTTGACAGGAAACACGCATCTCCAATTCTCAACTCTTCCATGTAGTGAAATCTGAGGAATATGCATCATTGGAAATAGTGGATTCTGGTGTTTAGATAGTGGAGCTACCTCTCATATGTGCAAAGATGTAAAGCTATTCAACAAAATAAATAAGGAAACAAACTGTTTCGTGAAATTAGCTGTCGATAAAATCACTGAAGTTATCGGCAAAGGTTTGGTTAGCATTACTGTTCAAAATGCTAAACACTCCAGGACAATTCTTCTGAAGAACGTGTTATGTGTGCCGGAATTAAAATGCAATTTCATGTCAACATCTAAAGCCACAATGAACAATCGATTGCTTAGTTTATTTTCTCCGAGAAAGAAGCAAAAGTAATTGAAGTCAACAGAACTTTCGAACTTTCTAAATGAACAAGGCGTCCAAAGAGAAAAATCTACTACTATGACCCCTCAACAAAATGAAGTTGCAGAAAGAGCAAATCGTGCTGTAGTTGAAATGGCCAAATGTCTCTTAATCCTATTTGGATTAAATTCTAACTTCTGGTGGAAGCAATAAATTGCTCCATTCACATTCGTTATCGCTCGCCTAGCAAGGGAATTGAGAATTCAACTCCATACAAACTCTTTTTTGGCATCAAGCCAAGTGTGTCATACTTTAAAGTGTTCGGACAAGAAGCATATGTGTTGAATAAACTATTGGAAGACAAATTTGAGCCTAAATTGAACAAACATATCTTCATCGGATATTCAATAGAATCAAAGGCATATCGGCTGTATTATAAGAAAACCAAAAAAATAATAGCAAACTGAAAGGAGAGATTTATTGAGGAATTTGAAAATCATCTGCTAGTGTCAGAAAATTCATTACCCTGCCTGATGAAAAACAAAATTCTACTCTCAGTGAGGATACGTCATCTGATCTTAGTGATTTTACAAAACGTCATCAGACTCCCAATGAGAAACCAAAGTTTTGGATAGTTATGACGTTGTGCCTCCGGATGGAAGCGTTTGTCATCATGTTCTTGGGAGGGCTAGGATTTTAAGAACAGACTAAAGAGGTCATCCAAGAAAGGAACATGGACAAGTTTTCATAATTATGGATTGTTTGAAACAAGCCTGAGCATTCAAGAGGCTCTTGCTGGACTGAACTAAATATTTTGGAAAAATGCTATGAAGGAAGAACATGATGCATTAGTTAAAGAAAATGCATGGACATTAGTTCCAAGACCCAGACATAAAAAGGTCATAGGATCAAAATGGGTTCTAAAAACGAAGTTCAAAGAAGATGGAAAAAAAAATCCAGAGATACTTGAAAGGAACTAAAAATCAATGATTAATATACAAAAAAATCTGCAAAACTATTAATAGGTTATGCCGATTCTGACTGAGCTTCAGATATCAAAGACAGAAATCTTGCACAGGATATGTCTTCAAGTATGCTGAAGGTGTGATTTCTTGGGAATCAAGAAAACAACGAACTGTTGCATTATTAACCACAGAGGCAGAATATATGGGTCTCTCCAAAGCTATGAATGAGACTCTTTACCTACAAAGATTTCTTAATGAACTTTCATAACAAGAAACTAATACTCTGAAAATTGTGGTGTTTACTGACAATCAGTCATCTCTAAAACTTGTGAAAAATAATGTACATCATTCACGCTCAAAATATTGATATTGGTCATCATTTTGTGCGAGAAGTATATGAAAATAATTTGTTTGATTTAAAATATGTACTATCTACAGAAATGCCTGCTGATATGTTAATAAAATGTTTAAGTAGTAATAAGTATAAAGTATGCAGCAAATTAATTGGATTTACTTGTATTTAATCTCATATCTGTATGTATTTATAAGTGCTTGTATTATATTTTTAAGGCATTATAGTATTCATTAGAAAATTACATAATTGTGTTTGTATTGGAAATAAGCATTGAGAGGGGGAATTGTTAGATATCAAAGCATATTCGCTTTCTTTTCCCCCAGCATAAAATAGATTACACTGCACCATATAAGCTCTGGCTGTGCATGTGTGCAAAGGAGGGCGAAGTTCTCTCTTAAGAACTAATGCGTCACTATTACTCCTACTTCTGATGCTGCTGAATCTTTTAGCATAAAGCCTATGCTGCCACATTAACTTTTATATATGTCCTTTTTTTTTTTTTTTTTTTAAATAAACAAGCTTTTTTGTAATTGTGGTATGATTCTCACTGTGTTTACTTCCTACAAATATACCACAAATAATTGTTTAAAAATTCAATATTTCACAAATTAATATTTGCAATATTTATCACTCACTAAATATTAAAAGTATTAATTACAATTGTTGTAAATAGTACATTAATATACTGCAAGTAATACTTTAAAAACTGTTTTTTAAAAGCGAACAAGCTTATCCATATCGCTGTCAGAAAAGGGTGACATTTTTAGAAACAACTTTGGGGAAAATGGCTGCCATTTTCATGACTGTTGGATCGTAGCATTGCGCCTAATAAGAGAGCGAAAACTGTTGATTCTCTAAATCGTTAATGGGTTAAAACTGAAAAAATAAACAAGAAATTTGAAGGAAATAAAAGTCTGTCTCATTTGTTCCTCCTTTCTGCTCAGTCATGATATTGATATAATACGAATTATCTTTCTTTTTGTTAGTTACTGTGTTTAGGATGCACATATGGTTCTTTGTAAGTACTTGGTTCTCTCTGCTTGTCATTCTAGGTTTTTTTCCCCTTTATTCTTTTTGTGATTATCAGTAAATGAATTATTATCTATAAATTGTGATTGGTAAATATTAAAAAAAAAATGGTTGGGGAGAAAAATTTACTACCTAAAATCGCAATGAAAATGCTATTAGAATCTGGGAAATTCTTTAACAAATTTAAATTATGCATTGTTGCCTATCAAATGTATAATATTTTTTAAAATTTTAAGCGAGAAATTCATGATTCACTTGTGATCTCTAACACAGCTGTGTCTGATATACATTGATTTGTTTTAGCAGAAAAGGGTAATATAAGAAATTTAGGTACTTTTCATTTCGCCGGTGATAAAGATGCTAAAAATGATACAACTGATCCAAACGTCGGTTGTATTTAATGTAATTAAATGGTGCATAAACATTTTTACTGCCTGTTGCGAGATTTGTGCCTGCGAAATGGAAAAATACCGAAATTTAAAATTATAATATTATTAAACCATATTAATACTTTTGAAAGTTATGAATAATAAAAAATATTTTCTATTATATGTTTAATTTTTTCTAACTTTTGTTTGATATATTTTATTTTTCTTACATTTATAATTTAGTTTTACTTTAATGATTAACACAATAATAGATATTTCATACACTCGAGCAATACACATGTTAGTTTGCAAATTTTTTGTTTAAAATCATTTTTCCTGAGCCACATCTGAAGTTTTATCCTATGAAAACAAACCAATTTTTATTAAAAAACTTTTTATATTAATTAAACTCTTTGAAAATATTTTTTCTGTAAGATTGTCACTTTTTTCTGTAGGCCTTATCCAAATGGCTTCTATACTCAAGGAACAAATTTTGATTTCTTCAACTATGCTGGTATTCATCGTTCTGTTATTTTATATGCTACACCTATGGTTTATATTGATGATATTCTTATTAATACTGATGTTAAAAATAACACTGGTAAGTAGCTTGGCATTTAAATTGGATTTTATGTATAAATTTTAGCATTTATTACTTTTTTAGAATTATTTAATTTAAATATATATTTGCAACTGTGAAATTATGCATTGTCAAAACTTCCATTTCCTGTAAGTGTAAACAGAAGATTTCATAGTTGAAAGTATTTTTGTCATAAAGTGAGAATACAAGTCTTAGAATTATTTTATGCAAAAGTGGATTTACTTATTTAATTCTGAATACAATTACTTCAACATCTAAATGGTATGTAGGAGCATAAGTTAGTTTAATTTTTAAGAATTAAATTTCAATAATTGTACTTTTTTAATGATTTACTATTTAACATTTTTTTTTTCTCTAACAAATCATTTCTTGTTTTCTGTTTAATTTTTTACATTCTGATGTACATGAAAAAAAGATACTGGAATGATAACAGTAATAATAAAAAAACCCTGATTTTTAAATGATAGTTTTTCCACTGAAGAACTTTTTTTTTTATATGTATTTATCATTTTAAAACTTGGAATATAAAAGGGAGAAAATTGGATGTCTTTATTACAATAGCTTTTTAATTTTTTAAAAATGTTTATTCATATGTCAAAACTTTTTTTTTTTATTTCTTTCTCCATGAGGCTTTTATGGTTGTATTTAATTAAATTATTCTTTGTGTTACTTAATTTCTTAATTTTATTCAAGGACATATTTTATCACAGAAGGATTGGAGTAATTTCATTTAATCTTTGTTCAAAAACTTTTTAGAAACAAAATTGTTATAGATATGATAAAATACTTCAAAAATTACTTATGTATACACATACACATATATTTAAACAAACATTCCCAAGCATATGCTTACACACACATATATAAAATATTCACTTAGGATTCAATTATTATGAATTCTCCAACCATAATTTTTTCAAATTGTTAGTTTTATTTTACATTTTTTTAGCTCAAATATGTTTAGAAAATTTAAATTATTAAATTTGATAGTTTTAATTATTAAGTAAAATATGGGTCTGTTAATGATTAATCATATATTAATGCAAAATATTTATTTCAGGTTATGTATCCTATTTTATTACATCATCTACTAGTGCATCTGAACCACCAAATCCTACTTGCTTAATTCAAATCATAGATAGAGAAGGGAGAAAAGTAGCCTCTAAAAGTGGATGTTCCGAGGCTCTTACCATTGAAAATGCAAAACTGTGGTGGCCTAATACTATGCATTCTGATCCTGGATATTTGTATAAAATGCATGTAAGATGCCATTTATTTTTTTCTGTATGTTTGCTTAAAAAAGAGTAAAATATATCTCAGTTTTAAGTCATTAAAAATATTCTCTTTTAAATTTTTGTGGGGTTCTGTTGATGCTTGCCTTCAGGGGAAGATTGGAACTATTATTGTATCTTTGCTAGTTTTGACATGTTCTGCAGTAGCTTAGTTGTCATGGTCACTAGTTCATGGCTGATGTTGTTTCAGTCGAATTAAGTTCAAGTCATTGTGGATTAAAATTGCTTGTCTATGCATGCAACATGGAGGATATAGATGATGAACCGCATAATTTTAAACAATATCATGTGATGGGAATTACACTTGAACTTTGATCCACTTTCCTAAACTCTATACCATCTCAATATGAGGATAGATGTAATGTGTATCAACCTCATTATAGGATAGTTCTTTAGTAGTACTTTAATTCAAACCCATGACTTGGCCGAAACAGTATCAGCCATGAGCTCTTAACCATGACTATTCACCCATTGTGACTGCTGTTAGCTGAGATATGAATAATCAATTAATTGAGCAAGATATTAAAATATTTGTAAATTAGATATTATATTTAATTAGCATACTGAATGTACATTGATTAATGTTAATACATGTATGAAAAATTATGTAGAATAGGGTCATTTTTTGGCTGTAATGGTAATTTATAGTATTTGGTATTAGGAAGGCATGCCGGCCTATTGCAAAGCGTACATTGTTGATTTATGATGATTGTATTTTACACTCATAAGCAAGATTGACAGGAAGCAAGACTAATGCAAAAACTTAACTGAAGTAATGCACAAACACCTAGAAGGCTGTGAAATGAATCTGAAAATCAGTCCAACTTCCTACATATTTTGAACCCTGTAGGAAGCTCCCCAAGATCATAAAATTTAAATCTCTATGCTGATTAGTTTATTTTATTCATCACAACATATGTTGTTATGTCATAAGGCAGTGATATATTGTTGTTAAAACTTTGGCACAGTTGTAATTATTTTTAACCTAGGATTGATTAGAACCAAAATAAGCTCATGCAGGGCAATTGAAATCATTACATATATAATTTTTATAATATGGTTTTCAATCATCAAGACTTATTTTCATATTAAAAATTTGATTGAAAATTAATTGTACATCTATATGAATGTTAATGAACAAATTTTCAAAGTCAGACAAAAATAATAATCATAAAAAAAACTATCAAAATTCTTACAATTGAAATCTTAAATAAATACAGATAAATACTATTAAAAAGTGATATTTAAAACTTTTAAAATAATTTTACTCAAACCTCTTTTTCAATGTCAGAGTTTTTCGTTAATAGTAGTATGCCTTCAAATTTATTGATAGTTATGAATATATATTTTTAAGATATTCAATAAAATTGTATACTTTGTATATGATTGCTTATTCTGTGTACATAATTCAAACAGTAATAGGTTTTGCAATTGTTATAATCTAAAATTACTTTTTTTTCTCTTATAATTTTATTTTTGGATTTCTTTTCATCTTTCATTCCAAGTGTATCAAATTTGCAAACTATGCTATTTTTTTTTGAAAAAAAATCTGTAACAATATTTTTTTTTTGCATATAAATTTTTTTTGTATGAATTTTTTATGTTTTAATAGGTGAAAATTAATTGGAAAAATGTCACTGATGAATATTACCTTCCTTTTGGAATTCGAACTGTAAAAGTAACTAAAAACCAATTCCTTATCAATGGAAAACCTTTTTATTTTATGGGATTTGGCAAACATGAAGATTCTAATGTAAGTACTGTTACTGTGGTTAAATAGAATGATATATCCTGTAATACATGTCCCTTACTATGTAAATTTAAAATGATAACTTTTGCAAAGTTTAGAATGACATATTAAAAATGACAAATATTAAATTCCAAAAATATGGATTATTTTGTATGTTTGTAGTATAAGGATGATTTCTTATCTCTTAGTTCCTGAAAATGTTAAAGAAAAACTTAAATTATTTCATTAAACAGTGAATATATTAGTATATATATTTTTCGCTTATTAGAGAATTAGTGAAACTGATTGTAGAAAGTGAATGCCTTTTTGTTACTGATTTTATCGTACAAAATGTTTCATTTTAAGTACCCTTTCAACCAAGGAAATTTGATGAATCAAATAAAAAAATTATTAATTGTAAAATATTGACTATAAAATTACTTCACTGTACTTTTTAATTAATCATGATTAATATTTTTACTTTTTAATTAGCCATGCATTTTTAAACTATTTATTGAATGTTTTTAACATCAAAGGAAAGGACATGCACTAACCTTATACAAATGTAATTAAATTTCTGTATTGTTCTTTGTCACTTAAGTTGTGTATGTGTTCTTCATTCTCGAAACTATTTCTTCATTTAACATAAATGCATTTAAAATTACATTGCAAAGGGAAAATATATTGCAATTAACAAATTGTTTGTTTTAAATATCACTTGCGCCTGGACTGATTTGCTTTAAATGAAGATGAAATTAATGCATAATTTATATGCTGCAAAATCACTTTCAGATGTTTGGAATGTGCTGTTTAAAGAACCTTCATATTTTTTCTAGAAAGATTTAATATTTATTATTTTCTCAATTCATTTTGATTCTTAAGTTCTAAAATTTTTTTATTATGATAGAAATTTTATGAGAATTTAAAGAAGAGCAGTCGTTTATAAAGTTTCATTTATAATTAATTTTTTTTAAAATTTTTAATTCATTAATAAGCTTTGATTTCATATAGCAAAGATTTTCATAATTTTTAGAAAAATATAAATACTTGCATGTTTCATTATTTTTGAAAAAAAAAAAAAAAAAACTGTTTTTGAAATAAGAGATCATATCATTTCGATTTTATAATAGTTCCGTATGCATGTGATGTATTTAAATGCTTCACAAAAATAAAATGTTGCAAACAAATTACACAAAATTCATATTTGTACAAAGCACATGTGCTTCATGTTCAGAAATTGGTTACTTCTTCTCTAATAAAAATTAGCAACCTAACTTTGTGCTAATCATTCCTTAAAAATATGGAAAAACATCAAACTGTTTGAAATTGTATTATTAAAACTTAATTAAATTGTTTGATTTTGTAGTAAAGCATTCTAATACTTATTCATATTTACATTTTTTAAAACAATTTTTTAATTTTGTTTCTACTCCCATCATAGATGTTTGTTCCTTTAGTATATATTTTGCTTTAATTAATTAGTTGATGAATAATTTTTTTCTTCTAACAGATACGTGGAAAAGGACTTGATATCCCATTGATTATTAAAGATTTTAATTTAATAAAATGGATTGGTGCAAATTCATTTCGAACATCTCATTATCCATATGCTGAAGAAGTAATGGATCAGGCTGATGTTCAGGGTATTGTTGTGATAGATGAATGCCCAGCTGTTGGCTTAAAGTAAACAAGCTTAATATTTTTAAAATTTTGATGTTTAGAAATACTTCATTTCTTATGCATGTTTACAATTAATGAACTACATGATTGGTATTTTTTTAAAAAAATATTTTTAGAAGCTTTGGTGATGACTTATTGCAGCAACATAAATCAGTTTTGAGAGAACTAGTGATGAGAGATAGAAATCATCCATCAGTTTTAGCATGGTCTGTTGCTAATGAACCATCATCAGCTAAGAGTAGTGCTGACAAATACTTTAGGTAAAGACAACTAATTCAATTTTTGTAGTATATTTTTAATATATTCCTTTTTGTTATTCTTTGCTAAAATACATGTCTTTTAGTGAAGTTACAAAGCTTGTAAAATCACTTGATCCAACTAGACCAGTAACAGCAGCAATAAATGCTGACTATACTAAAGAGAAAGCAGTAAGTACAATATAAATCGAAATGATATATATCAAGTTGCTAGCCCACTTTTGAATAAATTTGATTAAAAAGTGTGTTTTGCTAATTGATCATATATAACTGATTTACATTTTATTGCATTTGTTAATGTTGGAGATCAATTCCACATATAAAAATTTACAAAATTATTTGAGCTAAATTTATTTTTTAAAATATTTTACTAAAATTTTTGAAGCCAGTATATTTCACAATTGAGCTATAATATTTTCTATTTAAAAAGCAATGTTTTTAGAAGTTGATAATTTAGAAAAATAGAAAATCAAAGATATCATTATGCAATGCTTTATTTTGTACAGAGTTTTTATTTTCCTACCAAAGTAAACTTAATTTTTTATTGACATATTAGCTGAATTTAAAATAATTGATTTTACAAGCATAATAAATATTCAGAATTCTAAAGGTTCATATATTTTTTTAAAATTTGACTTTATTTGTTTATTTACATAAGAAATAATTGTTACTAAATATGGTTTCGTCTACATTCAACAATGTATTTTGTATATTTAGAATTTTGAAGACTTTTTATTTATTAAAGTAGTATCAATTACATTCTTTGTAATTATAAAGAATATTTATTTTCATTTCCACCTGTTTAAAAATAATTCCTATAATTGGAATTTTAGTTAGTGCTTTATATTGATCAAAGTGTGGAAAGTAACTACGGAAATTATTTTTGCAACTACAAGATTCATATGTTTAGTTTTTTGAAATTAATTTGTCAAAAAATTATATTAAATATCAAGGAAATGGTTTGAAACTTTCATCACAGATACACATTTATATTAATCTATTTTTAAACTTGCCAGTTAGGATATATATATAAATATTTCTGTAAATAAGGCCTTTCTTTTACTCAAAAAGTGTTGAAATTGCCATTGTCAATAAAACCTGGATTACACTGGAAGCCAGTCAATTGAACAATGAGTTGCTTTTGATGAATTTGCTTTAAGGAAAGTTTCATCAACTGGAAAAGTTATGGCAGTTAATTTTTTGGGATGTTATAAGCTTTGTACTCATGAACTTCCAAGGGTAAAAACAAACAAACTGGATTAAAACAACAGTGAGCTACCCCAATCAAAATATGGGTAGCTTTTGATCTGTCTTCATAAAATATTTCTTTGTAGCCATCATGTTAAAATCTTCTTTAACATACAACAGATTAATTGCAAGAAGGAATAAGGAAATATATTGCTTCAAAATTTCAAATGAAAACTGATTTGAAGGAAGCATGGAGCAAAACAAGTCTTGTAAAAAAAAAATAGCAAATCTAGTATATTATTCAATGCCATACTTAGAGGCAAAATATGGTGTGTAAAAAAATAGTTCAATCTATTCCAAGGTGCGAGATTCTGAAATAAATTTTAAATGTTTTGTTATTCACTTGTTTTTTACTTAATGGTTGTTGAAGGAGCCTGAATACTTTTGCGAGTTAATTTCCTGTACCAAATGATTTTATTTATATGTTCCTTATTATATGACAATGTTATCATGCTGGAACTTTTATTTATCAATTTTAATATGGAATTTCAGGGAAAATATTTGGATTTTGTCATGCTGAATCACTATTTTTCTTGGTACAGTGATGCAGGATCAACTGAAGTTATATTTCCTTTATTGGTAAATTTCATGACGAAGGCTCATGAAGTATATCAGAAACCAATTATGATGTCTGAATATGGTGCAGACACTGTAGCTGGATTACATATGGTGATTGTTTTTATTTAAATATAAATGTATTGTATCACAATTTTTCACTCTTGTCAAGTATAGTTATGTTTTTTTTTTTTTTTTTTTATAATTTTTTTGAAAAATAATTTTTTTTTTTTTTTTATTATTTTTTTTTTTTTTTTTTTTTTTTGATAATTTTGGGGAAAAGGAAGTTTTTCTTTTGCATAGAAGCAATATTTTTTTTTATTATTATATTACTGTATTTATTACATGGCATTATGTATGCTTGATGTTGTCCTATAATGTTTATATATCCTCAATGTAGTTATTTGGTTTGATGATGTTAATTAATAATTTTTTTATATTTAATGTTGTATTATTTAAGATTTTTTTTAAAAGCATTTTTCAGCAGACAATGAATGAACTTCAAAATATCTAAATTTCAGAAGGATTAAAGTTTAGTTCCTATAAATTATATTTCAGAGAATATGGTATGATTTTTTTTTTATAAGAATATGTTTCAAGAAAAAATTATTCCAGATCTATATTTAAAAAAATTCAATAGTTGGGAGAAATTCATATCTGTTATTAAAAATATAATTAAAACATCAATTCTAGCAGGTGAAATGTATGTATTAATTTTACTAAATATGTTACAGTTAAAAATAATATCTAAAGAATAGTATTTCAAAATTTATATACATTCATACACACATGTATAATAAAATTAATGAATTTGATTGCATTTAGCAGAAAGTCAAAAATCTGTATAATTTTTTTTTATTAAAATCATGTTTTATCATCAAAATTAATCAGAAGAAATATAAATTGTTGTTATAAGTGCTCACATTATATATGACAATTTTTTTTACAGGATCCACCTTTTATTTTTACCGAAGATTATCAAACGGAACTCATGGTATTACATCATAAAGCTTTTGATGTATTGCGTACAAAAGGTTTCTTTGTTGGGGAACACATATGGAATTTTGCTGATTTTCTCACATTGCAACGTAAGTAAATTTCACCATTCCGTATGAAAGATGAGAATGAGTAACATGTTACTTTGCAGCTTAACATTTAACAAGTGTTAAAAGAAGTTAATATTAATACAAAAACTTTAATTAAATACTAAAATGTCTTATATTGTGAAAGTAAAGCATATACATTGGATGTATCAAAGCATATACTTATCATCAGAGTATTGTAATGATGGATAGTAAATATCGTTAAAAATGTTCTGCAATATTTTGATTTGTTAATAAATGGTGTTATGCTAGGCAATTACTTAATAAATTCCAAAAAGTATGATTTTTTAAGAGAGGACAAATCAAAAATACTTACAATACAACCATTCTTTGTAAAAAGTCAATTTTAGAATTTAAATATAATGTTGACGAAATCAAATTATTAAGTGGTATCAAATTTAGAGAGATTTCAACTAGTAATAAAAAATATCATTAAATTTAAAAAAAATTTCAGAAAGAAAATAAGATGGTAGATTCAAAGTACTTATTTCAAAATTAATGCAAGAAGAAATAAATCCAACATTTTTTTCACATCTAAAGTTTTAAATAGATTTGTAACATTCTAATTCAATATTGAAGATATATTTATATATACTGAAAAATAATTAAATATTTAAAAAAACAGAAATTTGGAACAAAATGAAAAAAAATGGAACCTAGCAAGTCATAAAACAATTTTGGGCTGAGGACTGAAAAGCAGGGTTAAATTAGTTTGATGGTACCAACCTTTTTTTCCCCCTTTGCTACTTGGTAGGTGAATTGGAAAAATCCAAGGTACAAAGGAGCTCAATGATACAAAATACAAGAATAAATTTATCATTCTGAAAAATAGCAAGGAATCAATGTAAAAATATCATAGAAAAATTCAAAGAAATGAAGATTTGAAAAGGTGAGTAGATAAGTAAAATATTCTTCAACAACAATAACAAAAAAAAAAAAAAAAAAATTAAGCTTTTGGTAGTTAAAAGAGTAAAATGGTTCAAAGAATGTGCGAAAAGTGTAAGCTGTGTGATAAAAGTAATTGAATTTTTCACAGCTAGACCACTAATAAGCTGACTTTTTGGACCTAGTGTTGTGTGGTGGATTTGAAAATGGATCACAATTCACAAAGATGTGTAATGTATTTGTGATGTATGTATGTGTTTAAGAAATTTTGGGATAATTGTGATCTAAACAACTACAGAATTGTTTTAATATTGTTAAACTTGTCTATTTTATATGTTGGTTAGATTGTTATTGTATAGTAAAAAGTTTAAAACATTCCTATAAATAGATATATGTAAATTACTGTTCCAAACAGGAATTTTAATTATGGAATTTGAATCTCTCATATATATGAGATAAATCATAACACTAATCAAATTATATTGATTCAGCACGTGTTTCATTTATTTTGCACTTAAATTTATTCAAAATCCTACTACATTTAACTTTTTTTTTTATATCAAGAATGATGCAATTTATAGAAGATAATCTGCATCTAAAAAATGTAATACATAATATTGATTATAAAATCGTTTACGAGAAATGTTTTTTCAATTTTAAAGGATATCACAAAAAGTTAATTTCCAATTTCTGTGAAACATTTATGCAAAAATTATTTTCAACTTTTGTGTTTGTTAGAGTAGATATTAATACATTTTTTTCCCCTCATTGCTTTTAGAAATCACAAGAGTTGTGGGAAACAAGAAAGGAATATTTACAAGAGAACGACAACCAAAAGCCTCTGCAAAATTACTAAGGTGTCGTTATCATTTACTGGCTAACCGTACTATTGTGGGCAGTATAGCATATTGTCCAAATTTAGAAGCTTCAGATTTCCAATCTTACATAAAAAGTAGCATAAATTGTTTGTAAAAGTAGGATATTTGCAATACAGCTGAATTGAAAATAAACATACAGGTTACTTGTACTACAACTTATCACTTTTTTGTATTGCTTTACAAATATTTATAAGAAAATATGTATAAATTTTTAGAATATACTAATAGTTACTCTTTTAAATGAAATATAATTTTATAAAAAAAAATTGAAAAAATTAACTTTGATACTCAGTAATACATTAATATAAATTTATTTGCAAATTGTGTGAACAGGTCATATATAACAAAAGTGGTGATGAAGTGTCTATTTTTTTTTTTTTTTTTTACATTGAAAATATTGTACAAAGCAGTGTCAAATACTTATTGATGAATGTACTTTTTATTTTTGGAGTAAAAATTGTTCAATCAACTCATTCTGTTCCATTTCTTCTTTCTTTAGTGATTCATGCTGTACTTTAAGCCTAGAAAATAAAATTATTTATAGTTACAATCTAATACAAAGGTGCACACACAGAGGAATAAAATTAAATCTAACCTTTCAAGCTGCAATTTTTTTTCAATTATCAGAGCTTGTAGCTGTTGTTGTTGAGCTTCTCTTTGTTTGGTAATTGATTTAAGTAAATTCCTTGAACCAATTGCCTGTTTGATGAATAATTATTAAAAATAAATAAAAAAAATAAAGCAATATTATCAAAAAATGTAATATTGATGACATAAGATAGTCACAAATTATGTAAATATTTCTGAAAATTGAATATTTCCAGGGGAATAAATTCTAATAATACAAAGGAATAATTACCTCAAACTAAATATATTTCTAGAATTACAATTGCTTTCTAGTTGAAAATATTTTCACAATTTACATCTAGATAGTTCTATTAAAATTGAAATAATCCTTTAAAGGATCAGGAAAAAAATTTGTAACCAATATTATGTACTACACTTTAAACAGAGGTTTCCAATGCGATATTGGAGATCTACTGTTGCTCCTGTTCAAAACTTGCTTAATACTAAAAATCATTGAACACATTTTAAAAAATAGCTCTAAATATTTTTAAGCAAGTTCCGCCTGCATTAAAAGTAGGTGTTGGTACATCATAGTTTAATTTTTCCAATACCTTTTTTACTAATATATGAATGAATCGCACCATGCACAGTGATCACATAAAGCATTACAGTGTTTGTTCAAGTTTTGGCTTGATCAACATGCCACCATGAATTTTCTAGCATGCTGTTAATCATATTGAGTTTCTGAAAGTTAGAGCATTGCTTTTAATTGCATTCAAAAACATACACATATCTTTACTTTAGTTTTCTGACTTTTAGAAGCCTTTTTAAATATTTGTTAAAGATCTGAAAACTCAAAACAAAGAACTGGAGTCAGCATGTTTTTTTCTTTTCCTAAAAAGGGGAGAGTAGACCAAAAAAAGATTATGAACATGAAACATACTTCCACTGCTAAGCCGTGACAGTCTAGTGGTCAAGGCATCGAACTCGCGGTTGGCGGTTTCATTGAATCGTGGGTTTGAACCTTGATGCCACCAAAGACCTGCTGTGTAGCTGGGGCTGATGCACGTTAAATCTGTCAGGGCCTAAAGTCCTTCTTTTGGTGTGGTGTGGAAGTTAGAAGTGCCAGCTCAGGTGTCGCCCTCGTCACCAATAGCCCTCATAATGCTTCTAGTGCGATGTTATTAAAATCAAAACCAAACAAATCCACTGCAAAGCCATTCATTCATTTCAACACAGTGTTTTAGTTTTTAGTTCTTTTTGGCAAAAAAACATCACTAAATAGATGCAGAAAATTCATGATAAATAAATTTATGTTTGTAAGTATAAATTAACCTATTGCCACTGATTTTTTGCTACATATAGTTATAATAATTGTAATCATATAAAGAGTAAAAAATTGAGCTAGTTAATCTTACTCCTAGTAATATAGACTATTAATATTAAACATACTATACACAGGAACTAGGGATTGATATACCTGTAAACTAGATTAGAGTTAAATTGCCAATTTAACCTTAAATTTTTCAATGTTTTACAGGTGAATTAAGTATATGACTATAATGAAATTTTCCTCCGACTTTCATAATGTTATCCATGAAAGATAACTTATTGATCAAGACAGAAGTACAATATAACACTTTTCTCAGCAATCAGATAATCTTCATGAAAATAATATTAATAAAATCCTTTAAAAAAAATGGGACATTTTGTGAAAGGGGAAAAAAAAGGGAGAAAATTAAACCAACAATAAATACATTGATTTAATAATTATGAAAGCATTTAATAATTATAATACTTTTATAATTATTAAACCAACAATGTGAAAGAGCATTTTCTAAGATGAGATTATTTTGTTCAAAAATTGGATCACAATTAGGAGACATACAATTTGATCAGTAATATTTCTCACATATTTTATTTGTAATTTGTTATACAATTATTCAATTTTATTTAGATTCTTTATGCTCAGAATATAATTTATTTTTATATAATTTATCATTTCACAAAAGAGTCAAATAAAATGTCTTATGAATTTTTATTTAATAATTGCGATTAGTTAAATGCTTTAAATGAAATCCAGGAATTTACCGTTACAGTATCTAGAATGTTGTAAAAAATGTAAACAGACTCCTTGAAGCTGATTGCATCACATATAGTTTTCTAATTTGATCAAGTACATCTACATCACGCTTAGTAAAGTAAAATTTTATCATTTTTTGGAAGCTCTTTGGAATTATCAGCTATCATCATACTGCTTTTATATAAAGTGTTCAAAATGAAGACATCCTTTTTCTTGTTTACACCTGCAAATAGTAATAATATCTTTGACATTCATTAGAACTTTTTTTTTTTTTATAAGATACACTATTTTTGAAAATCAGTGGCTGCTCTCTTTGATGTTAGACACATTGTACCAACAGCAGAAGTTCCTTTAGCCAACAAAGTTTCCAAAGTATTTGAAGTGTAAAATCATTGGTTGTAATGATATGTCTTCCCTTCTAAAGAAATGCATCTACTAGTTGCATAACTACATATTCATTCAACTGTACATGTTATTCCCTAAAGGGTAAATTTGTCCTATTTATGCCAAGTTGAAAGAGTCGATTTGTCAAACCACAGCAACTTCAGAATTTCTTTAAAACAGTTTTGTGTTTCACTGAATACTGGAGGACCCCATAATTTTCACCATAAGTCATTCAAGTCTAGAAGAGCACATCGTTCCTCTCATATAAACTAGTATAATAAAAATACCCAATTCTTCCAAATAATGACCCATGAGTCCAATTTATTTTGTGGAGAGACTTTTCAATCTTATATTTTTGAATATACTTCAATGTTCAGAAAACAGCATACACTAAGATGAAGGTTTATTTCCTCCAATATTTTTCATAGCATGCAGAATAGATTTTACTTTTTCTTTCAATATGTTTCCTGAGATATATCTCCAAGATGTAATACAGCTTTAATCAGGAATTTGCAATTGAATTCCATCAGGAGCATGAAGATTGCCTGAAAAGATAAATCATATGTTGCTTGGGATTTTCATTGTCATTTCTTCTGAGGAGTCCAGGTTTTGTTCAGGAATTTCACTTTCAGAAGGAATTTTGAAATCTCTGAATTACAATTTTTATCGTGTTAATGTACAAGTCTGAATACACATCAACACTCAATTTTTATGAATGAGGTATTGAAAAAATAGCTGACATATACAGTTGTCAATGCTTCAAGCAATGTTACTGACTCACATTAATCTACAATAGCTCATAAATAAGCACATGTTAATGAAATCAATACTTGTATGATAGCTTTTTTAGTTTGTATACATTTTATAACATAATCTTATTTTGTTAACTTAATATTTAATAAATTTTTCAAATATTTCAAAAGAATTATATTATTTTCTGTTCATAAAATATTCAAAAATAAGAAGTTTCTTCTAACTGGGATTTAATATATAAATTATTTGTTTAGAAATCTTCTCATTATTTCAACTACATTTATCTATTTAACAAGAATCATATGAAATTGTTACATCAAATTGTAAAAGGGTAATGCTTATTATATAATAATCCATTTAAAAAATGTAAAATTAATTAGACTTACTTTAAGTTTTTCTTTTTCAACTTCCGTTGACAGAGCTTCAGATATCTGAAGAAATCCATCAACAACTTTTTGAAATTCAGTAATTTCTACAAAATAAATTGAAAACTCATTTAAACACACAATTTTTTTCAATGCAAATCAGATTTTAGTAAAACAAATAATGCAACAATTTATATTTTTGATGCAATTGAATAGATTAAAAAAATTATTATAATACTGGGATTAACAGTATAGTTGTCAAAATACTAACACAATGTTAAAAATTAGTTTTTGTAAATCCAAAGATTATGCACATAACTATTCTGGGCATTTTAAAGTAGACAATTTTATAACTTCGAATCATGTATTACATTGCATAAAAATGCTTTAAATTTTTTTTAAAAAAAAGGCTTGTTTTTAATTTATTCATACAGTAGCAATTTTTTTGGTAATAAATTGGTTCCTGCACTTGTTAATTTGTTTGGTATAGCACTAGAAATGTTTCTATCTACTTCTTTTAATTATATATTTGTATGGGGAAAAAAACCCCATTATAGTAGTTTGTATTAGAAAATTCTAAATCATGTAGCTCTTATTGAAGAATAAAAAGGAAACTCCAAGACCTAAAAAATAATTAAATTAAAAAGAATTATTTTTCATGCAGTGATATTAATTAGATTTTCATGCTAACATAGACAGTTAAGATATGCCTGCCTTGCAATTGAGAAAGCGGTCTGGAACTAGAAAAGTGTACCAGAGGGAGAAGGTACAATTTAATAGAAAAATAGCTACCCATGTAATTTGCATTACCAATAATGTGATGAATTTATTATTTTCTGTGCAAGGGACAAGATTGCAGACTTTCTGTTATTAGTTAATGGTGGAATGTTAAAACATTTGAAGCAGATGTAACATTTTCACATTGTTAAATGTTTTACTTATTTTTCAATTCCCTCCTATTTTATCAGGTTTAACAATTACAGTGAAAATTCTTTTCTGATTGAATTCACTTTTAACAGATAACAGACATCTGGTACTACTTTTGAAATAGATCAATAGGTTGAAACAGATTTTCAAGGATATATTTTAGGACAGAAAAAGTTCATTTAGTCAATGCTGTCTAAGTCTATTCAGTTCATTTTAGGAGTTTTATAATTGTAGTTGTTTTGTTAGAAAATTCTGCTATGTCAACATACCACTAATATATAATCAGTAGCTCCTCACAGCAAGAAATGTTATTTTTTCTTAGCAACTTTTTTTGAGAGAATCTGAATTATTCTGAGAAAAATTATATTGAGTCAATACTTTTTCAAATTCAAGGAGTTCTAAAAAACATACTTTACTTATATTTAAAAAAACATAACATAAATTGTGGTCAATCATAATTTCAATTACTTTGCAATGAAAAAAATATTTCATGGAATAGAATTCTGATGTCCTTTCTAATGGGAGGTTTAAGCACTTAGATACATTTTTTTTTTGGCATTCTTTCATTGAAACTCCATATTTTTTTGGCTAGAGAATTGAGCATAATATATTTTTCTTGGCTGTACAAACAACATATCTATGCATAAAAATAATTTTGTAAAAATCTCAAGAAAATAAAAAAATGACAGACAACATTCAAAAGTTATTAACATATTTTGGACCCTTTTTTAAAAAACCAATATGTATTCAAAATACAATCTATTTTTGTTGATGTTATGTCCAGAGCAGATCAGTTATTTTCCACATTATAAGCTTTTCCTAAAAAAAATTAAAGCTTCAAATGATATGTCTAAGTGTTGATTCAAGATGCACACATAATAATAGCTATAAACAAATAGTTACTGTGTTTGACATAACAAAAGGAAAAAAAAGAAAGAAAACTCCCCTAACTGCACATATGCATATTATATTCACATTTGAAAAATATATTTACTCACTTCTGACAGTAATTTTAGCTTTTTGAGCACTTCTAGGAATTAAAATTTTGGGATTGTGCTAGGGCACAGATTAATATAAATGTATCATTTCTACACACAGCACTCACTTGTAAGAGAGCAGTGATTGCTAATACTATTTTAATAACTAATTCAGCCAATTTAATAGATTTATTTTACTAATTCTTAATGTTATTAATAACTTCCTACCCATTGGTGGAAAATGAAATTTTTCATCATTTTGATTAAAAATAAATTAAATCTAGGAGGGGGTATCATGGAGGTTTGATTATTATTAAGAAATAACAGATATCCCAGATAAAATTTATTCTGCATATTAATTGATCTTTATGTATTTAATGTTCTAAATTACAGCTATTAACGTTAATTTGTTTCAGTTCAGGAAGCTGTAGATTGAAGTAACCTACAGTATGGAGAAAACTGAGAACAATCTGCTGAGTTCTACAATGGCAGAATTCGAAAGTTAAGAAAAGCTGGAAGAAATGTATTAATTTTGTATTGTGACAATGTAAAGAAGTCTCGAGAATAAGTCAAAATTAAGTTTCTATCTCTATTATTTTTTTAGTAAAGATTATATACAATATTTTATCAGGATATATACAATATCCTGATAAAAAAATTAAAAATTTGCAATACTGAAGGTTACTTTAATCTAGAACTTTCTGTAAAGAAATCATGTTAACAGTTGTAATTTGCAACATTACCTGTATAAAGATAAATTAATACACATAATTTTTTCCAGATATCTCTGTTATTTCAAAGAAATAATTAAAACTGTATGATACCCCCTCATACACCATTGCTTACACAAATTTACTATCAAAAGATCCTTCAATAGTAAAAGCAATATAGCACTTTATTTATAAAGGGAGAGAGTGAGTGACTGTGGGTTTTTATGGTGCAAGAGCCAAAGTAGGCAATGCTGTATTCATTAAGGGAATTACAGGGGTGTTGGAATGCAAAATTTCAATTATTTAATATATATAAATACAAGTTTTTTTTTTTCATATCATGTTGAACATTTTGATACCAAACATTTGACCATACTCAAAAAATTTCATGTATTATTCAAACAATTTCAAAATTTCCCATTTCTGCTTATATTTCATTTTATACTGATTAGAAGGTCTCTTTACTTTTTTAAGCACTAAAAATTAATAAGAAGGAAGCTTGCAAATTAAAGTTTTGTTTCTAATAACTGTTTTCCAATCTGTTTATTTTCATACAATTGTATGAAATTAATAATAATTCACATTATTTTGAATGCTTTTTAAATGGTATTTCCAGATTAAAAGAGCATCTTTTTAACATCCAAAAGTAAATAATATTAAGTAGAAACCCATTAATAGGAGAAAAAATCATTAAATTCCATAACAAATATGTTTCACAAAATAATGATGCAAGTGTATTTTCAGTAAAAACCATATTTTGAATTTCAGGATACCACATAATTTTATTTTTGCTTTAAATTTATAAGGACAGTGACATGATGTTCATAAAGTTGTAGTTCATTGATAATTACAGAGAAATTAAACACTGGTTTCGAAATATACTGTAAACATTGAGGGATTGTCAGATTTCTTTTCTAGGTGAGGAATGTTGGACATTAAAAAATGTCTAAAATATAAATAGAAAATCCTTTTTTGTCAAAGGATCAGTTTTTAAAAACTTTCTTTTCAATGATAAATCGAACCAGAATTATGAGACTAAAAGCAAATGATACAATCTATAAGAACTGGTATTTGTCATGAAAGTGACAAAGAAAAGTATGAAAAGAGCACCCTAGGAAGAAACATCTTTGTTACCTGATAATATTTAAAACCATCATGATGTTGCAGCTTGGAGGATAAAAAGGCATTCACCATTATTTGGAGTCTGTGCTATGATAAGGGTAAAAACAAGACAAGTCTTAGATTTAAAATGGGTGTCATCTATTACAAAGTATACAGCAGTGATAAGGGTGCTAAATGTGGTCTCGAATAAGTTTACTCATTTTAAGGAAATGCTAATTGAGGCATTTCACTAGTGGAAATATGGAAAGTTATCAGGACATTTTTTTTTTTTTTAGATTTCTTCCATCCAATATCCCTGATGTAAAAATACAGAAACCAAATGAAAGTCTGACATTTTTAATTAGGAGATTTTACCCAAAGACAATTGGTTCTGGTCCCAAGATGCAGAAATTACGTCAAATCTTGCCAACATTTTCAATTATGGGAATTATATATATACAAAATTTTGGAGAAATTTGGCTTCGCAACTGTAAGGGAAGTGTGCTTATCACTGTCAGGATATTATACAATATGAGTCAAACATAAAAAAAAAAAGTTTTCCTTTTTCTCTCTCTTTAGTTTCACATTCCACATGGTTTGACATATTCTATAATCTGGCACCAAGTGTTCGCTTTCCAATTTTTTTGTGTGGATTTAGGTGTTTATAGGCATTGACCACCAGGTTGCAACACAGAGCTGCTCACATTTTCATCCAGTGTTTATTGTAACTATCAGTTTTCATTTCAATACAGTGTATCTTATTTATAGTGGGTTACATATTACATCTGCACAATTTTACAAACGTGTGCATTGTATAGCAAAATGTTCTAAAAAAACCCAGCAGTTGTTCAAGTATAATAAAACTAATAAGCATGCAACTAGAGCAGTCTGTTACACTTATCATTGTAGTGTATTAATCTTCCTTTTGTTCAGGGTGTTTTTTTAAATTTTTTTTTTATCACTACATGAATATTCAGCGAACACTAGAATTACAGTAGTGGTCATTCTGACTGGAAATCCAATTTCATTGAATTTAACTTTATTTCATATTTATAATTATTTTTAAAAACTCTTCATAAAAATTTGGGAATATTGCATAAACTTTTGTTCATTTTAAATTATTATTTTTGCCAATGTTACTGTGTATACCTACAGTTACAGCTACTGGTCAATTTGACTCTATTGAAAAAAAAAAAAAAAAAAAAAAATTTTTTCTTGTTACTTTTATGTCTTTATCTATTTCTGTATGCTGATAAATAAACACACTTATCGCAAAGGAGTTTGTGTATTTCACAGAAGCAGGAATGAGTAGGGAGGCAAGGATAGTAGATCAAAACACCTTCTTGGAATTTTTGCATGTCATCTGACTGGGCATTTCCATTGTGTTTAAAATGTTACCTTTCATCGGATACAGATATACTTAACTTCATTTAATTTAGAATAAACTTTAGTCTTTAGATCTGCATATTATATGACATGCATAGTATGAATGATAGATAGAAAATATCTAACGTAAGAAATGTAGAAAATTCTTGAGTTTTTGTCAAGATAATTTCCGTTCAGATATTGAATCTGATGAAGAATTTCATATCCAAAACACATCCTGAAGATGATTGGATCGTTCCTAATACTGCAATAAATGAATCTGATGCTGAGTCTATTCAAGAAATAACAAACGAAAGGGTACTTATTTGATATCATACTGTTACAGATTTTTGCAGCAAATAGTAAATTTTGCCAAATTGGGGGCAATAACATTACATTATGATAACCCTGATGTTTTTGATGTCTTCCCATCTTACCTATTACTCTTTCTTTTTATGTTTCAAGATTACATCAATTACTAGTGTTTCAATATGGTGATTAAGAATGTGATCATTACTTTTTCTTGCAGTAACCATGTTGATTCAAGTAGTTATTTCAAATTTTCCACCATTTTTTATTCAGACACAATGCTGTTCTTTCACATTTTTTGATTGAAGTACTTGGAGTTTTTTTTTTTTTTTTTTAAAATTTAATTTGAAATGTTGATATCGGAATAATTGTTGGTGAGTACCAGGATCTCTCTCTCTCTTTTTTTTGCAGAGCATGAAGACTCTGCTTTTAATTATTAAGGCCAAAAAGGTTACCCTAATTTTCACTTTTGACTGATAATGTTTTCTAAGGGTTATGATTTTTTTTTTTCTGGTTTCTAAATTAAGATTTTGTACATTTCAGCCATTATTAAATGTAATATATATTGAGATATGAAAATTGTATGTGCAAAAAGTATTAAAATTTTTAATGCAAATCTTACGATGCAAAATTGTGCTGACAAGATTATAAATCTATTAGGCATATTTTTTTCCCTGGTTGCAAATTGTGAATTACCTTTATTTTGCCTTTAATTTATGAATTTTTCTAATGTTTTTGTACGATGAAATTCATAGGAAACTCAGAATTTTTTCACAAGCTGATGCCGATTTTCACAAGTATGTATCCAATGTGTTAATTGATTTTATTGTGATTGACACATAGAAGATAGAGGAAGGGAGTAAAACAGTTGAAATTGACAAGAACAAAATTAAGGAAAAGGAAATATAATTGGGGTAATTTTGTTGAAGGACAATGGATTTTTGGTTGTGCAGAGAGTGAGTGAGTGAATGTAAAGTTTATTGGCGCAAGAGCCAGATATGGCTATGCTGCGCCAAACAAGATTAAACTGTGGTCTAGACGTGAAGGTGAAAAAAGGTAAAAGTGGTTGACAAGAAAGAGGGTCGAAAATAGAGAAAGATCGCTAGGGTATCCCAGGAGTGCATCACCCGTGTTTACCAAAGACGGTAAACCCCATGGGAAAGAAAGATCACTAGAGTACCTCAGGTTCGTGAAGCCCATACTTACCTGAAGAAGGCAAGTCCCTGAGGTCCCCTGATATAATCCCCAGGGGCAGGGTGCCCGGCTATACCCCCAGACGCTGGGTACCCATTTTAGTCGCCTTTTACGACATGCATGAGCTACAGTGAGACTATTCTGTCATCCCCGGTCACCACACGGGTCGGTTGTGCAGAGAGTGAGTAAGGTCACTGTTTCATGGTTGCAGTATATGACAAATCATAGAAAACACTTCTGAACCTAATTGAATCATGGATCAAAACAGCAACAATGATTACTTTTAATTGTTGGAAATATTACAATCAGCTGAGAGAAAGAGGTTATTAACTTTTAACGATGTCATTTCATTCAATGTTGTTAATTTTGAGACCAGTGCTTACACAAATACTATCAAAAGTACCTGGCATCACTTCAGAGACTCCTTGCCTGAATACAACTGACTAGTAAGATCAAAAGGTTTTATCATACAGTAAAAACATGTACAGGAAAATTTATTTTTCTATACATATGGATTCTTTTATCAAATTCTTTGAAATAATACATTCCATTGATCAGTTTGATTGGCACAGTTTCGAGAGGAGTTGCTAAGGAATCAAATTCATAACTTTTCTACAGTCCACATTCAGCTTTTTTAATTCTAAAAATTAATTGCTTTTTAAACCTCAAATTTTTATATACAATTTTTGAATTTTACCACTATCCTAGTTTTTTAAAAATTCTTTTTCTTTCGATATTTATAAATTCCTCACAATCTATTTTATTTCACTGGTACTCATACTTTCAGCATAATTTTCCATGAATTATGCAAGTTCAATTATTGTTATTTCATCATTTTTAACTTTTTTCTGATATTTGCAATTTTACTGTATTTAACTGACTCATCAAGTGTCAGGAATTTTTTTATATTCTGAGTTTTTAACCATTAGCAATCATCTTGGATATAAAACTACTGGCCTCTAAACTCATATTTGGAGCAATTTAGAAATTGCACCAAAAATGGGGTAGCAGTATGATGTCAAATTAGTTCCAATGAAAATAAAAATTTAGATCAAGAAAATATTTCATTGTCAGCTGCTAGTACAGTTTCCATAAGTGAAATCAGTGGTAGTAGTCAAACAAGAAAAATATTAAAGGGCAGCCAAACAGAACCCAAGGATGAGGAAGAAATATTCATAGTGTGGAAAATGAGAGACCAAAAAACAACAAATGAAGGTTCAGTTTGGAAAATAAAAAATATTTCATAAAGTTTTACAGAGAGACATCTCTAGCAGAACATTTTATGAACCAACTTCAAATGCAATGAGAAAAATAATGGATGGCAACACAAGTAATGCACAAGATTGTTTAGCAACAAAAAAAATTTGCATCACATTTTACAGTGCACTGAAGTGATAAAGAAATACCAAAATCCAAATTGGTGCTAATCACTTGACAAGTTAGATACTTTCATTTCTCCATTTCTGCTTGTGAGGCTTTAGCTGCAAAAGGTCTTCCTATTTTGAGTTTATGATGAAAATCCTGAGGCCCACCATTCTTCACTGAGACAATGGTTACAGACAGGATTTCTGGAAATTACAAAAACTTGACATTAAATTTTGGCTTACTACTGATGTGCACTTGCAATAATTAAAGAATCCTTAATTTTATCCTAAACTTATTTGGATAAAGACAAAACAATGCCAGTTTGAGAAACAATAGATGATTACGCAGCTTTTTGTTTGATGGAACCTTACAATAATACAGTGTGAAATCTGACAGTAAACAACTTCTTTACTTTTGCTGAGATTAGTGAAACAAATGAGGACTGCAGGAATAAATGAGAGATATACTTCACATGTTTAAAAAAGCTAAGATGAGCTCTAATTTAGTGAGATTGCTAGGAATGACAATATATTGCCCATGTCTCATCAAAGGAAAAGAATAAAAATGTCCTTCTGAGTAACCTACACTTGAAAATATAAATTACATTTAAAGGTAAGAAAATACAAAGTTGTGAATTTTTACAATTAGACCTAGAATGGAGTTGATGTTTTGGACAGATGACCAGAAAACTATCAGTGAAGTCCTCTTAAAGAAATTGGCTAGTGGAAGTTTTTTTTTTAAATAACATTCTTGATTTGGTTGCAAATAAATGCTTGGATAATTTACAAGGAGATAATTGGAGGTAAAAACATCCACCATCATGATTTTATTTTGAGTATGATTGAGGAATTTCAAAAGATACACACTTCATCATAATTTCACAAACTTTCTGGATATAATCATAAGAAAATAAATGCTTATGAGACCCCTTCTCATAAACATATACAATACCAAATAAATATAGGTCAATGGCATTTTTAGCATCTATAGAAAAATACGTGGAGCCTGAATGGCTAAAATTACAAAATCAGCAAAACTGAATATAAAATACATTTACTACATAATTTTTAATGAATTTATTAAACAAACAAATTGTATACTTATAAGCTTTAATTTTATATAACATTAGCAAAGGCACACCCTTTTTTTACTCGGGACAAGCAGTTAAAATGACTGTTGGTTATACAGGAAATGCTGTAATGCTAGTGTTAAATTAATGTTCAATGTTTGAATTTAATTTTCTAATAACTAGAATGATGAAATACTTTGTTAGATATTTATATAATCTTCATTAGATTTAAATTGTGTTTATTACAAAGATGCTATTGTAGATTAAAGGATTACAACATGAAACACATTTTATTCATGCTTTAATACATTAATATAGAGTGATTTATCATTGTTGTCTCCAGAAAAATTACATTGATGCTTGATAATCCATGACGGTTATGGTCCAGAATGTGCCATATAATTGAGCACCACTGAACAATTATCAAGCTTTTAGAGAAAAACAAACATTGCTCTTTCTTTGATAACAACTAAAGAAACAGAAATGTTTGAGCAATTTTTTACTATCTATGTGTATTTCAGAATGTTAGTTTTAAAATTAAATTTTAAAAATGAATGTTAAAGTTTTGAATACTTTTTTTGAAGTTTTTCTTTTTATAACCATGCCATTAAATGATTTCCATGTCTTGGTGAACTTTCTTGGAACATTGCATTCTCATTTTGGCTTGGATTCTTTCCAGGAGATGTAGATCAATATCTAATGGATATCAAAATTTTGTACTTGAAGTGATGAATGGAAGTTGAAATGGTTATGTAACATTCATTCTTGTTAGGAAGAGAAAGGTGTTTATACACAAATGCAGTTTACTGAGTCATGCAATCCTTTCGATACTGCAGCATAATTAATTTACTGATGGTGTGAATAATTGATAAATATGGTTTTGCAAAGGACAACTGCTGGATATGAACATTTAATAATAAATAATTCTAAATATTTTATGAATCTGGATACTAAAAGTTAAACACAATCAATTGAATACTTGTAGAGTAGAGCAAAAGGGCAGAATAAATGACAGAGAAGCATCATCTATCAACATTATTTAACTGCATTAGTTAGAAAGAATTTTTGGTTAAAGTCGGGAATAGGGTGTCCCCTAGGCGATTGGTGAAGCGTTGGCACTTTTAGGAGCATTAATTGGCTATTTTTGCTATAGTAACCCTAAGCATACTCAATGCTTAAGTCACACATGTTTGGCGACCTATCTAGGAAATCGCCAATCTCCTAGAGGATGCCCTATTCCGACTTTAACCGAATTTTTTTCTATGTTATTTTTAAATTTATGTCTCCTATTTAGTGTTAAGCATTTTCTTTAGTTAAATGTCTTTTACATTTAACTAAAGACATTTCCAATTGTTGCTATATAAAAGCCTAGAAGCAAGGAAAGAAACCAGCCAAAATTTGCTAATTTGGCAATGATATACATGGGAAGGTTATAATAGAAAAGCACTCTTTTTACATGCATACATATTAAAAAAGTATTATAAGACACTTAAAAGGACATGAAAATATGCTGTACTTAAATTTGATGTAACATTTTAATTATCAAGAAAGTACTTGAAATAATTATAAAAATATATTTTTCATTCTATTTCATTTTATACTTAAATGCATAAACTAATTTATTCCAGGTAATCATGACAATTTTTGTGGAAAATATCTTAAGCAGCATAAGACTTACAATTTTTTCATAAAAAATTATATATTTAATTCTGAATATTTTATTTTCTTACAAATAAATTCTCATAAAACAACTGTAACTCCCCTCAAAGCATTGAAATTTAAATCAATGTAAAATGCTTACATTTTGAGTACAAATAGAAAAAAATTAATATATCTCTGACTAAATATATTTAAAAAAATTGACCTATTTGTCAAAAACAGAACATAGCTAGATTTATCAAGTAATTCAAAATGATTTTAATATAGGCAATAATAATTTCACATTTAACATGAACGGTATATAAAAGCACATTTATCAATATTATATTCAATAAATATTAACAAAACCGTATACTTAGTAATTTACATTCTATTGAAAAGAGCAACATTTACATTAATTTTTTCAAGTCAACTTCAGCAAGAATATTACGATTGAAGTTAATACTTAAAGCACTGCTGACACACACAATATTTTTTCAAACAGACACAGAATTTTAAATTTTATTATAAAAATCAAAATAATTACTGCTTTCGTATTCTCTACATTCTTCTTTCAGAGCAATTGTTTGGTGACTAGCATCAGGGTCTAAAACACGAATTTTGTTCAGATCATCGAAATAAAGTCCAATTTTACGCAGCGATTCAACAGCCATATTATTTTTTAAAATTAAAACATTGATTTATTGGTTGATTTTAGAGGGATTGGAACAACTATGACGAATAAAACCAGAGAGCGAAATTGTAAATAAACTTAATGGTTGCCGTGACAGAACATTTTTAATTTTCAAAATTATCACTGATTTAAATGCATCTAATCGAATAAGGATAAAACTAATGGAATTACATTATACTACAATTTTTTGCTTATGTCTAGTTATTTAAAATAACAATTCTTACAATTTTCTGTGATTTTTTTTTGAGAACATGTTTTAGTTATTTTTAACTCGAAGAATGGCATCGTCATTGGAAACTGTGTTGCTAAGCGACGAATAAAGCAACTTATTAAAAACAACAATAAATATTAAGGGATAATAGCATTTGTTGCTGCGCATCCCTCGTCTCATTCTAAAATAAATACCAATTCCTTTGTTTAGGTATTAATTTTTGTTTTAAAAAAATAAGTAAAAATCATTGTATTTTGATGCACCTAATATTTATACATTTGAACCGAAAAAACCAGAATACCCCATTCTTTAAAGTGAAAAAGTTTAACAGTCTAATTGTCTCCAAATAATTTGTATTAAACCATTTCTAACATCCCTTTTGCAGAATAAGACTTTCAACAATGCCTAATATTTTGCGTGCAAAATGTATTGTTGTTGGTAAGTTAAACCAAATGTTATTATTATTTTTTATTTAACTGTTATGAAATGAAACTCCGTAATATTTTCTTTTCTTTTAGGGCATTACTTTAGGGCATTTTCATATTCTTACTTTCAGTACCTATTTTATATTTCTATATTTATTCCACATATTATGCTTTTGTAGTTGAACATAAAATAATAGCCATATTACAATTGTTATCAGAATCTCCCTATCTTTTTTTTTTGACAAAGACTTCACAGTTACATACATCTTTAAGTGCACAGTTATATGTTCTTTTATTGTGGCATGTATTATATAGTGATATATTCATTGGATTACGTGACATTTTCTTCATAGAATTTTTGCTAAAACTAAAAATAGCTTTACTTTAGGATTATATCTGAACCCAAAGAGCAAAGAAAAATTAAAAAAATTTTTTTTGAATGGATTACAGTATTATATCCTCTTTTTAGATTTTCAAAATACTATGCATCATACAGTATTAATATTGCTTAAAAAGTCACCATCTTAATATTTCAAAGGTAATTTTAGTAAAACAAAATAGTTTGTTAAAAATTTTTTAAAAATGTATATTCAGTTTATTTAATGCATTATTTTAACATTAATTTATTAATGTCATAACAGAACAACTTAGTTAAATTATTTTATATAATTAGTTTTATTAGCATTAAAAGAATGTATTGGAAAACAGTTATTAATTGTCACTATAATTCTAGAAAACATTGATAAAACTGTTCTTTCCTTTTAAGATATATATGTGTAATTTGTGTTACTTCTAATTTTTTATTTCACCCAACAGGAGATCCAGCAGTTGGAAAATCTGCAATCATTCACACATTTCTTCATGACAGTGATAAATTTCAGAAGAATTATATAATGGTATTAAAAAAAGCATTTAAAATTCATTTAGTAGCTGCTGGAACAAGTAATTAGAGCCTGTAATTGCTTAGGATTTGTTTTAAAGATCTTCATCTAAAAAGAAAGGAAAAACAAAAATTTTCTTTTTTCTTATTAACAGAGCATAAAAGTATCAAATATGTTAATTAATAGTGATCTCCCTTCATAAATTTTTTCAATCATAGTTTGCTTTTTATCAATTCACGATTAATTTTAATTTGACATATATCTTATTTTTTATTTAAAAAAAAAAAAGCACAGATGGGTTTTAGTATTTTTTTTTTATTGTTGAATAATGAACAGATTTCCATTGGATGTATTTGAAACTGATATTTACATGAGAAAATAAAGTATTTTCATTGATATTTATTCATATACTTTTGAATATTTTACACTCCAGGAAATAGTTTTCTCTCTGTGGATAAAAAAAAAAGTTTGCTCAATTATATTTCTGACTCATAATTACTGTTATGTAAAAGGTAGTTATATGAAAAAAATCTGAATGATCATTCAAGGAGGCACAACTTTAGATTTTGAGAATTTCTAAATTCTCTAGTAACACAAAACGTCATATTTCAAATGAAATCCAAATCACTTTCCCCGTTCTTTCTTTTTTTGTTCAATCCACAATTTATAATTACAAAAATTGCTATTAGAAATTGTAAGAAATTTAATTTCTATGATAAAATGTATTTTAAATTTAGTATGGTTTCTAATTATTTAAAAATAAAAGCATATATATATTACAATAATAGATATTAATCTAGAGTAAATAATATGAATAAAATTAAATCTCTGTCATGTAACAAATGAAGTCTAAAGATTGAATTGAATAATAAATTAGATAAATTGTTTGAAAGTAAATAAGATGAAAACTTGAACATTATGAAAAGCTAAATTTTTGAATTTAAATTTTTTTTTTTTATGCAAAACTTGAATATTTTGTTTAGAAAGAATTAAATACATTTCTTGTAATATGTGATAAATTTCTTTTCTAAACACTGAAGCAGGCATGTCAGTAGGAAAAAAAAAAAAAAAGATTTTGCTAATTTACATTAATACTTTTATTTTAACACTAAAACTTCTTATAGTTCTAATAATATTCTATTGATACTATAATAAATGTAGTTTTAAGAAATTTTGAATTGCTTTGAAAGAAATATAATAATTTTTTAGTGCTTGGGTTCATCTAGTTACTGTCATTGATGAAGCTCAATGTCTATTTTCCAAATAACCTTAAAAATTAAATAATTCAGAAATACTACAAATCATGCATTACACATCAATTACAGAATTATTTTATTGCATCTTGCCTTAATTTTTTCTTGTTATTTAAAATGAAACTGATATATATTTAATAATATGAATGCATCAGCAATTTAAATGTTATTGTAGAAAATTTTTGTTGCTTCTAAAAACTTAGCAAGATAGCAGTTAAATTATCTGTATGTTTACAAAGATAGCAAATATAGACTATTGCTACATCAAAATGATTCATCATTTATCAATTCAAATTTTTTTTTTTTGTTTCATGTATTTTGGAAACTAAAATCAATGAATACATTTTTTTACCTTATTTTTTTCAGCATATTTAGTATATCATTAAAGATGTGATAAAATAATGGTTTATTATGTGAAATTCTATCAAACTTTTCTCAAATATTCTTACATAATTATTTTCTAGCAGTTAAATGTACAGTTAGCATTTTTATTCAGGCTATGTATCAAATCAATATTTGTGCTTGACTATGATGTCTGTTTCTAACAAACAAATACCAAACAAAATATAAGAAAAGAAGTTCATATTACATTTTTGAAAAATATGTGTTTGATTTTTGGCTTGATTTATTAGAGAAAAAAAAAAAGCTGTATGCATATTTTATACACAATAAAAATATATATAAAGGATGAAGGGGAAAGCATAAATTGAGTTATAAACTTAAAAATACTTTGGATAGTTTTTAGTGCATTTATTTTTATTTTCATTGTCGTTGATATAATTTTTATGCTTTATATTTAACTGACATATTTTGAAAAAATGAATAAGGACATTTATCTTTCTCTTCATATAGAAGAAAAAAAGAAAATAACCAACTTTTTTTTTATATACATACTAGTTATATTTTTAATATTAATGCTTTGAGATTTGTTTATTTTTAACAACTGTAGGAAATGATATGCTCTTGTTTTAAAATGATAAAAATATTAAATATAATAAGTTTTATAAAAAAGATTCATTATAGTATTATTGGTATTATATTTTCATTTAAAAATGAATCTGCTTTTTGTTTTATTCTTAGACATGTTCTCTTGAAATAAAAACCAAAATTATTGCCATTCCAGATACAGTTGATGCCGTGGTAAGTTTTAAAACATATATATATATATATTTATATCTATCTATCTATATATACATATATCTATCTATTTATATTTATATATATATATATATATATACATCTATCTATCTATTTATATATATCTATCTATATATACATCTATCTATCTATTTATATTTTTATATATACATCTATCTATCTATTTATATATATCTATCTATATATACATCTATCTATCTATTTATATTTTTATATATACATATATCTATCTATTTATATCTATCTATCTATATATACATCTATCTATCTATTTATATATATACATATATATATCTATTTTTATATCTATCTACCTATATATATATATATATATATATATATCACCTTAGAATTAATGAAAGTATGATTTTTTTTCTCTTTTTAAATTAATAACTGTAAAAATTTTTTTGAGTGATTTTATTTTAAATTTCCATGTACATGCTGGGGAAAGAAAGACTATTCTAAATTTGTTCATGTGTTCAATTCTGGATTAAATAGAAAAGAATGTATTTTATTAGAATAACTATGCTAGAATTTTATAATTTTTAAGATATTTCCTGTTAGAAATTAGATTTATTTTTTGATAGGAAATTAAACATTTAATTCTATTACTTTCATTAATGTTTAATTGATTAAAAAATAAACTTTTTAAAACTATGTTCTTGAATAACAATGCTTAGAAATGGATACAGGTTTTATAATTTTATTTAAAAAGTAAAAATATATTGGATTCCATCTAAGACAAAACTGAATTTTTATTTTTGTTTAATTGCCCTGAGAAATCTGGTCTCAAATATTTATGATATTATTATTTAAGTTTTTTTTGGAAATGAATATATGAACAAGATTATATAGAGAAATTATACATTTTGAATTATAGCAGTACTTTTTTTTAAAATTTATTATTATTTTTCAGGAATTGTTGCTTTTTGACTCTGCTGGAAAAGATACATATTTAGATTTTCAGACCCAATTGGTAAATATCTCTTCTGTGTATTTGTTTTGAAAAAATATGCAATGTATGTATTTTTTGTTTATTGCTAGTAAAAACTTTATATATATATATATATATATATATATATATATATATATACACACACTCTATACCAAAAAAAAAAAAACGACGCAATCAAGAAGAAGGAAAGAAAATTTATAGGAAATTTATTTACAGAATAAAAAATGATTAAAATTTTAGAAAAATTGATTTATTTATTTCAGAGTAACATAGTTACAAAGTAACGAGCTCAGTAAGATGTTGACCCACCTCTATCTTGGATGACAGCTGCGACACGACGGGGCATAGAGTGATGAAGTTCCCTGATGGTTTGCTGCGGTACTTCTTGTCAAATTTGCTCCAATTGTCGTTCGAGGTCATAAACATTCCCTAGTAGATGCAGTCCCCTTTCCACAATAACCCAGACACTCTTTATTGGAGAGAGATCTGGCTGACCAAGGAAGTTTTTGACAAGCTGTAAGACAGTTCATAGCAACACTTGCCGTATGTGGTCAGGAATTATATTGCTGAAAAAGGAACTGTACTGCAAAAGGAACTGTAGCAAAACAGGCCTCTTAATGTCTTCGACGTGACGCTGTGCTGTAAGTGTGCCACTAATGAAGACCAAAGGGGTCCGGCTATGAAGGGTAATGGCAGCCCAGGCCATAACTCCTGGTTGAGGGCCTGTATGGCATGCAATAGTGAAAGCAGGATCGTTATTCTACCCTGGGCGTCTTCAGACACGTCTTCGATGATCATCAGGATTCAGTTGGATGCAGGATTCGTCGCTAAACACCATACGTCCCTAGTCAGCATCATTCCTATTAATCGAGCTTAGCACCACTGTAATCTAGCTCGACAGTGTGCAGGCGTGAGTGGCAGATGGCGTAGCGGTCTGTACGAGCGTAGATTTCGCTCTATCAGCCGTCTATAAATGGTCTTGGTGGACACTCGTGTACGGGTTGCACGTCTGGTGGTTGATAACGATGAATCAGGTGCTGTGACAGCTGATCTGACAATCACTCTGTCCTCCCGATCTGCTGTAGCCGTAGGTCGACCTGAAATCATGACTCTGAAATCTGTTATTGTCCACCCATTTTTGTCTGTGTCTTCTAATCGCTGCATCGCTTCGACCCATATGACGAGCGATTCTCCGATTTGCCCATACCTGCTTTTTTCAACCCAATTCCCCCCCCCTCTTTCAAACTCTGACAGTTGCTTGTAATGAGCTTGAATTCTGCGACGAGGCATATTTTTCAGTCGTTGAAAGGTATCCTAAATCACAATGCAACATAAAATTTGAGCATCAGATTGATAATTGCTTCTTAAATACACCTGCTGAATGCGCAGTTCCCGCATTCATTCATTGGACACCAAATTTTAATGATTTGCATGTTCGGTCCAAATTTCTTTGCATACGAAATTTCATTACAATCGGGTAAATTCTTCTTGGGGCGTCGGGTTTTTTTTCCGTCATAGAGTATATATATATATATATATATATATATATATATATATATATATACATACACACACAGAGAGAGAGTTATCCGATTGGATTGAAATTGCGTAAGCACATAATTTTCAGTAGAATATGCAAATGATTATCTTTTGAAGACCAATGACTGACTAATTGCAGTTCTAGCACATTTCACCGGAGCTTCTGGATGGTGAATAAAACAGAAGACATTCCAATGCTAAGGCATAACTTTAAGGCGAACGTGGTTCTGTCGATACAAGAAGACTGTCCGAAAGCCTCGCAAATAGATTCGCAAGCAATATGAAAGTATGTGTCACCATTTGAAATAAGATTTGCAATTATATTAAATAAGCAGAGTGGTCAAATCGCAGGACGCTCGACATTTGGGTTGGAGTGTTGTAACTGTTAGATGACATGATTTGGTAAACTATGGTTCATGTCGATAACGATCATAAACCAATCATGCCGATGTTAGCATGATTGGGTAAACTATGGCTGAACAGGGCGTGAAGAAGGTAGTAGTCGACCAAGAGTGACAGTAGAACTCGAGGACAGAGTGATCGTCCGATTAGCGTTCTTAGAGTCTGACACGATATTATCAACGATTCGATATATAACCGGGACAAAAAAAATTGACTAATTCAAGAGAGATGAACTTACCCATAAAGATTTAGAGATTTTAGTACATCTTTCGGGGAAGACTCCAACACCCGGAGAAGGCTTGGGGTCTAGCCTGCCGATCAACAATTATTTATCACGAAAAGAGGTTACATGTTTTTCCAAAACAACAATGCAAAGATGACAAAGTGATAAAAGTCAGAAGATCCCCGTGCAAGAGTTAAATTATTGGATCACATAATATCAAACAAAACGGTAAGAAATGTGTAATAAACTAATAATTAAAAAAGAATTTAGATACCAGTGACTTCTAGAACCATCGCTAGGCGACTTCGTAATTGGGTGCTGAGGTTGTATAGGTCATTGTATCGACTGTCTCTCACCGTTGCACCTCCCCCAGATGCATTTGAAGTGTTGTAGGGCACATTCGACTGGAGTAAAATTAATTTCAGCGATAAGTCCTGATGACCAGTAAAGACGTGTCAGCAGATGTCCAGGACCGTAGTGCGAGACTCATTTGACTGTCATCCACCACCCAGCCCAACAACAAGGAGTTTTGGCTCAATGCGGTATTTCATTTGATAGCCGTACTATCTTGGTTATAATCCATGACGCCCTTTCATTTCGGCCATACATCTACGAGATTCTACCCCTCTTAGTATTCTCCTTCCTTTCACGCATCCCTGAACTTACATTTTAACACGATAATGCTCGTGCACACTGCGCATCTATCTACTGCTTATCTTTGTGCTTCTCCAACATTTCTCTAGCTGGCATAATCGTCAGATCTTACTCCAATAAAGCACGCCTAGACTTTGATGAGTTGGCGTCTCTTACCGTTCTCATATCGAGCAATCGAACTCATTATGTGTTGCACTATTGTCGTTTCCGTAACCACAAAATTCAGCATCTGAGCAACTTTAAGCATTCGTAAAATAAATGCTGTTGGCAACTGACTAATTCTTTGCTTAGACCCGTAGTATTCCGCTTCAATTCGCTGTGGTCTCGCACTGCAAGGAAAGCGCGTTGAAGGGCTTGTTTTAAATGCTCGATACCCCCTTCTCTACCTCTAACTAAATTTTCATCTATTACCGAGTACCACTCCCGAGCATGACCTGTGAGATGATTCCTCAAATATGCCGATTGAAGGGCCTCCGATATATACTAGCTTGGATGTTATCATCCAAGCTAGCTAAAAAGTCATTTACATTTCCTGATCCATCGAAAAACTCTACGGGAAACACGGCTGCTCCTACCCCAGGGGTGGGAACGTTTGGGCGCCATTGTGACATCAGACTATTCCTAGTCACCTCTTGTGCCATAGCCAAACTCAATGTATTAACACTAAAAGTCAATAAGTCAATCAAAGAGACGTTAGACAGGTACACACTGTATTTATTGACTAATTGCTAATATAACGTCAAATATAACAGGATATCCCCAGATAATACCCTAAGTATATTAACTCGATCTACCAATAATAAACTGACTGACTCTTACCACTAATGTCAAACTGAGGCTGTCTTGACTTCTAACTTTCACGAAATAACCGATAACTTGCAATAATTCTCGGCTCCGACTTCGACTCTGGAACAATTGCCAAACGCTAGAACCACTCGATCTCTATCGTGACTCTCAAGCTGAGTTTATATATTTCCTATCTCCCTTGCTTCACTTCATTTCTACCTGATTGTGATTTGCATATTCACGTTTCATTTTTGGTTGGGCAAAGGTTGTTTAGCAAAAGCAATCAATCTTAAAAAGTCCCCAAGGTTAGTGAAGAGAAAACCGCGAATAGCTCAACGTCACATAAGTTTTAATAGTTTATAATTTTATTGCTTTAAATTTCCTTGAATTTTTTTCCGAATTTTTCTTATTCGACAGTGAGTAAGAGGAAATAGCTGTCGCTTTTAAATTATTTCAATTCTGGTAAATACAAATTCCAAACGTCGATTCGTAGCAGAAAACTATACATTAAATAACAGAGAATCTCCTCGCTTATCTTAATTTGAAAAGGAAATACAAGTACAGAGCTCAAGAATTCAATATTCTTCACAAAGTACCCAGAATGTAAAACATAATCACACTTCGAAAAATATTACGTAATACATTACATTAATCGTAAGCTACTTGACCAAGAAAAAATTGATGGTTTTGGAAAATTTTGGATTCCAACAGCTTCATATGCGTTTTCAAGATCTTTGTTTGGTAATGAAAAGTGAAGAAGAAATTTCGATATAATTTACTGTTAAAATACCCATGGCTAACTTATTCCAAAATTCTAGATGTAATAAACTGTTAATATTATGTAGTTTCTTCCCAAGGAAAATGCGGGAAAATTAAACATTCAACCATTGAAACAATTAGTTAATCAGCCTTTTCGTTTCTGACGCAGATTGACAGAATAACTCCGATATTAAATTTTGTAGACAGTGGGGGGATGGAGATTGTTCATCCCGAATCTGCGATGGTTTGCTCTTACGCATAGGGCTGGTTGTCTAGGGGGGTAATTTCGGATTCCATGTAATGTTGTTGATGATATTCAAGGATAAAGCTTGCAGTAGCTTTACTTGTTTATTATGAGAGATGATGAAGAGTGAAAAGTATTTACACTATGATATATACAGGTAGTAAACAGTTCTTCCGAGACGGATAGATGGCTACCTCATTTAACCCATATTATCGATGGGCGTTGGAACGCGCTCGGGCGTTGAAGTTTACTTCCGACGGGGGTAGCGAAGGAGAAGAGAAGCGGAAAAAGTGGCGGCAAGAGAGAGAAGAGAGAACGAAAACGAGTGTCACTCAGTTTTGTTCTGGGATAGGTGGCGCTGCATGAGCTTATCATATGACTCTGATTCGTGGCGACATGTATTGAGTATCGGAGGAACTGGTTTCACAGTAAATTGGAAAATAAAATTAATTGCTTAATAATTAGCTGGAAAATCCTACATATATAACATTACGCAATTCTTTGCCAACTGTTAACAATTTGATGAACATTGTACTAAGATGTAAACTAGGCATAATACATATTACTGGTACTGCGTTGGACAGGCAAATGGACATAGAAAAAATTTTTTAGTCCTATTATAAAAACAATAATTTTTTGTGGCAGAAATGGACTTCCTTTAATAGGTCATCGTGATTACTGAAAAATTAACGAAACAGATGAAAGCAAGGAACATAACCATCTCGATGGAAATTGCTTTACTGCTTAGATTCTAAACTCATGTAGGGGATGAAATGTTGAAGAATCATTTCCTAATGACTCGCGTTCGAACAACACATAACACAAAATATCAAAAAATTCCGAGTCAATGCGTGTTCGGTTTACCCTTTAATTGCTCGAAATTTCAAATTAAATATAGAAAACAAGTTGCTTATCTATACTCTGATTCTCAGACCAATCCTGACTTACAGCTGAGTTTTTGCTGCCAATACACACCTAAACAAATTTTTAAAAAAGCTCAAAATCGTATTATTAGACAGGTTGTAAACGCGAGATGGTTCATGAGAAACTCAGACATATACACATCTATAAATTTCCTCATCTTAAAACAAATCATTCAAAAAATCGTCGCTAATTTTTTTAATAATCTCATGATCATCACAATAACACAATCCTAAATATTTATAATTACGACCCTGATTCCACTATTAAACGACCCAAAAATGTTTTATTAAATTCTTATTAAATCTTTAATTTCTCAGTTTTTATTTTCAACACACTAACTCATAAACGAACCCCCCCCCCCCCTCAAACAATAGACCAACCACAACTCACCTCTCTTCACCATTACAACCTGCTAACTCTGACACAAAATTTTTCGACCAAAAATACATCCATGAAAGGTAGTTATCCCATTGGTCAGCTGGAATGTCACCCACACCTCCCCCTGCTCTTCAAACTCTTTAACGTCAAAATCTGATCCAAAACAGCTTTTTTTCCAAGGCTATTGCTAAATAATTTTTTCAATTTTTGCATTACCTAGACCAAATATTTCCTCAATATGACATTTAAATTTTTATTTCCTAATAAAATAAAACTCCACACAAACAATAAATGAAACGCAGTTTTGAGCTGGAAAAAGCCGATGTATGCTATCAAGTGAGCTCCCTGATATGGAGGTTTAGGGTCAAAAGACTCAGGTGCTCCATTGTTAAACAGTCAATTAATTCGCTAATAATGTGCCTTATATATCGCTTGATTACAAAACGAAATTATACATACTTGAGATGGAATAGTTTAAAAATTTGATTGAAGAACTAAATTCAAGCAAGTGTTTTCCTATTATGGCAGATGAAACCACATACAATTCTCAGATAGAGCAAGTCTCTTTAAGTGTAATATTTGTAGAAAATAAGTACAACTAATCTTAACTAATTAAAAAAAGGTACAGTTTGTTCCAGTAATTTGAATACGCGTGGAAGAATTAGTGAACACAATATTGAAAACTTCGAATCTTTTGACTTTGGAGAATCATTGGGTTTGGATCTAAGATACATAAGAAGTAAAGGATACCATGGTGCTATTACCATCATATCCTTGAACATTGTCAGAAGCATTCAACGAAGAGAAAAATTCCTATCAGCATTAATGTACTTCTCATTCTCTAAATTTATCTATTTCAGACATGTGCACCAAATTAATGATATTCGTAATCTTATCGGAGTTGTTGAAAAATTTTATTTGTTCATGGATATATGCTGAAAGAAATGGAGTTTTGTAGGGTAGTATATCTGAATTGTTCCCTTCTTCTAAGGGAAAAAAAGCGCTGAAAAAATTATCACCTACGAGTTGGATAGAACATCCCAATTCTATTATGGTGATAGCGTAATTGCTCCAGCTTTTGATTCATGAAAATCAACTGAATTAATTGGGAGTTGACATGATGAAGATTCGTCTATTGTGTATGATGTCTGCATTCTTTTAAGTTCATTAAGAAGTTCCAGTTTTGTCATTATTTTATTTTCGATAAAAGAAATGCTTCTCTTACGTTGTCCTTATCTAGGATTTTGCAATCTAAGGTAGTGGATTTCATTGCCGCAGTTCAACTGTGTGGAGATATTGTAAAAATACTTGAAATGATTCACATTCAATCAGAGATGTTTTTCAATTCTATTTTTTTAAAAAAATCGGATTCTGTTTTCAAACGAATATTAGTTAGAACGATAGAGTTGTTCTTCTTCAACTTGCAAGAAAACAAACTTTTCGTTTTACTATTTCAGCAGTATCACCTGAAACTTATTTTAGGATAAAAACTTTTATTCAATTTTTGGATGCTGTAATTTTACAACTTGAAGAAAGTCTCACAAAACACAAAGCAGTTATGAGTTTATTAAATATTTCAATTAACAGGAGAAGGATATCATATCCGTAGATGAAAATAAATTAAAAAAACTGAAAGAAACATATGCTTCCGATTTGTCTGATTGTAGTATTAGTAATTTGATTGAAGAATATTTTAGCTATGAAGAAGAAAGTACTGGCACTAGAATCTAGATTAACTGCTATAGAAGCTGTACAAGAATACAGTGTAGATATTTTCCCTCGTATCCATAAACTAGAAAATTTTTTAGTCGTACTGCTGAAACACCTACTGTTGAAAGATCGTTTTGAATTATGAAATCTTTAATAATAAGTAATATAAAATATTTTTTAAGTCAATTCCTACTTAAGTCAACATAGAAAATTTTTATTTTAGTTACTTTTTACTAAATAATTACAATTAATATAGATATGTACATACATTTAACAGAATCACAATATTAAGTGACAAAAGAAATTTTTTTCAAGCTTCGTCACTGACGGTATTTATTCCTAAATTTATATCCTACTAAATAGCAAAAACAAGAGAATTTTTTTTATAAAACTTAAGTTAATTATTTGAAAATCAAATAAAAAAAAATTACTCTTCGACGAGATTCGATCCGAAGGCATGAAGATTCTACACCGACGCTCTACCAACTTTGCCATAGCAAGACAAATGACACAGTAGAAGCGTTGGCTTGTTTCTTAATTCATCCGGTAAAGTAAATGGTTGGAATACAGGTTAACCCAACCTTAGCGACAGGAATCATTTGGCGGTATTTTGCCAAATGTGGCTAATCTGGTCCGCTTCGTGGACTGAACGTTCAGCCAAAAAAATCGCCGAGTTTGGCAATTTTTGAAATCGCGCCAAGTAGTTGGGCTAAACTGCATTTTCAGCAATTAAATTTAATGCATTAATATTTTAAAAAAAAAAAAAAAAAACTGTATTAACATCAAATGTCATCCACTACAAGTTTAAAAAAATGTATTTGAACATGAGTGGATGAATAAAAATTATTTTATTAACGATTGATTATTTGAACAATATATATATATATATATAGGGAGAGTATGAGCTAATAGTAGGTCCTCTGTATGGCGATAATATCACCAACTTGATATTTAATTGGTTTCTTCCTTTTCTTGTCATAGATCCTCTTGTTTCTTATTTGTAAATCAACAATTTCCGTTTTATTTGGACGATAGTTATTTACTGTTACGACGATAGTTATTTAAGAATTTATATCCGAACATAGGAGTTAGTAATGCGCGTTGAATCAAATAAACAGTCCTTCTTTTCTAATGATGATCCAATCCATTAGGAGAATAAAGCAAATCCATCTGTTTTATTCTGACTTGGATATTTCACACACTTTACTGGCTCAAACGAAAGCTGATAATTGTCCTTGAAACTGTTTTGACGGCTTGTATTTTCATTTATGCTCTTTGAACCTTCCAAAAGCATAGAATAAATTAAAGGTGGTATTATACCATCCATTTGTAACCGATTGCTTAATGATGCTTTACTCCTTGTTATATTCGATGACCTTGTCAAAGAGAAATTAAAATACGCAACGTCAGCTTTTTCTATTTCGCCGAAACACGAAATTAACATGAGTTTACCAATCGAACGTTTATTTTGGAAAAATGACTTTTTTAATACAATGCACTGTGCACCGCTATCTTCTAAAACTCTTAATTTTTTACCATCTACTAAAATGTCAACATATTTTAATTTACTTTGTGGGATATCAGTTATAGCATTTGTTGCAATTCCTAACATTAAATTATTATCAGCACCATTTTCATTTTCTATCATATTAACATGGTTACTGGATTGATTAATTCTAGGGGTATTTTTAAATTTTTGAGGACAATTTTTGGCAAAATAAGATTTGTTATATATGAAACACTTAATATCGCGATTGCCGGATAAATGGCTATTTGTTGAAGGTTTTTCCGTTACTCTTCTTTGACTTTGGTTATATAAACGCATGTTTTCGAATCCTATCGATAATTTAGAATTATAAGCAATCTCGCGGAGTGATTTGACTTTCGACGCAAAATACAGATCACATTCTCGACCCATATTAAGGAGTTTTAGCCATTTTTCACCTGCTCTTACATAAATATGTGCAGAGGTTTCACAATCCAGGGATTGAAAGAGTTTATCTGACACAATTAAGTCGCATACTGATTTAAATTCTGAAACTTCTCTTAATTTACAATAATATTCAAACATAGCCAAAAGTCTAGATGAAAACTGAACATGTGACTCATTCGGAGATCTTTGTGCGGAACGAAAAGATATGACATTCTTGTGGCGTTAACTGATATTGTTTTAAAACCGTATCTTTTAATTTATTGTAAACTCTCATTTCATCATCACTTAATAGATTTGAACATTATTGGCCCTATCTCTTAAAATATTAAGTAAAATTTCTGATTTTAGTTCTTCAGGAACATTTTAATGTATGAATGTTTTTTCTAGAGATTTACAGAAAAGGTGTAAGTTTTCTGCTCTGGATGGAACGGGTGTCGCTAATATTTTCACAGATTTAATTAGATTCTCTAAACTTGGAGGTCATGACTCGACATAAGCACTGGCCGATTCAAGTAAAGAAAGAGTCATTTGGATTTAATTGTTTTAATTTCTCAAGTTCGATTTCTTTTTCTAACCTTAACAATTTTAATTTTTCACGATCAGATTCATTATTAATAGCAGTTCAAGCTTTTCTCTCATCCACCACTGATTTAATTAAATTTTTTACGTTCTGGATCCGACTTGAAACAGTCCCTATTTCCGATATTTTTTAAATCAACAATTTTTACATTTGATGGCACTTCTTCGTCCAATTCTTCAAGATCCTCTTTTCTTGTTGACGTTTACATTTTAGAAATTATAAATCAGGTACTTTCCTACCTGATCGGTTGCTGCTGATGGAAACAATTCCTCCTTCGAAATGAATGGTAAGATGTAATCACAATACAGTTCCTTGTTATCATTTGAGACGTTCCACTGCCGAAATTTTCTTTTTAATTCTTTTTGAAAAGTTCCTTTTTAATTCTTTTTTTTTTTAAATCCTTTAAAATTTTTTTTATCTGCACACATACAAAAACGGTCTGCGCTAATCACTGTATAGTCTGGGCCAAACCTCCAATTGTAATGTCCGGGTATTCACAATGATAATACTTCGGTTTATTCGAAGTTATTTATTCTTATTTACAGCGATTATGTACAAACTTATGAAATTAAAGTATAGAAAGAAAGAGAAGAGAAAGTATGAAATTAAAAAAAAAACAAACCTTAAGAATATTTACAAGTTCAGGTTGTTCTCCGTGCACTTATTTCGTAAAACGTTTTTAGCCGAGATGTCCCAGACACTCCGTGTGTCCACACCAACTTTGTAATGACGTCTTCTCGTACAAAAGTCTTTCACCTAACGTAATGTCGCTGGGGCGTAGCAGCGCTCTCTGGTGATGAGACGTTCTATGGCCGCGTTCTGGGCGATAAGTCAAGTTCGAATTCCGCACGCACGCACGCACGCTCGCACACACGCACATAATGTATCTGTAAGTGAAGAAGTCTTAAGTATTTTGCAAAAACAAAAACAGAGATTAAATATAATTTTCAAACAGTTCATTTTCATATCATAAGAATTTTTTTCATTTCATAGTATTCGCATCTATTTAACCATTTTTTCAGTTTATAAATGATTTTTTTATCAGTTTTTCAACCTTTCTAGATTCCAGCGATTCTGATTAGTAGAAATTTTTGTTCTCTTGGTATCTTTATTACTTTTTCTTAGATGATCTTTAGTTTTAAATGGAAGAAATAAGACTAATAAAACGCATTATTTAATTTTTGCCAAGTGATAATTTTAAACTAAAAGAATTGCTTTCTTAGCAATGATGAAATGCAACCCCAAATTTAATTTTTGAGAACTCAACGGTTTAAAACCCGTAAAAAGAAATGTTGTTATTACCAAGTTAAAACGTACACGTATAAAAACATACATAGTATAATTCAATATAAGTAAGGTAATAAAGTTAAAGATATTTAATTGAAAATTAAAGTAGACTGTACAGAAGTCCAAAAAAGGAAATAAGTTGCTCTAAAAGTACAATATGAAACATTTAATGTACAAAACACCCTCCTCATAATAAATATGTATGTAATATAATAAAAATTGCTCAACTATTACCGTTTAAAAATTGAACCTACAAATCAAGAAAAAAGAAAAATGAGACAATAAAGTTAGGGAGTTAATTTATGCACCAGCATTAGGGATCCAACCAATTTCACTCAGTATACTTACTTTTAAACAAACTATAGTAAAAAAACCAAAAGTTCAAATTCAAAAAAGTAATTAAACCAAAGAAATAAAAAAACAAATAAAAGGAATGAAAGTTCATTTTAGCCAAAAATCAAAATAAGTCATACAGAAAAAGGCTATTATACCAAGAAGACATAATTATAAAATACATAGATTCTAAAATTGTTTAACATACCAATTAATCGTTCGTTATGATTAAATGTAAATCTATAGTGTAGAAATTTCAAACACAAAAGTATATTATATCTTAACCCTTTCGCTACCGGAGGGAGAAAAAAGAAGTGCTTCTCTGGGCCCGCGGCTTCTTACTGCGGAGTGTTACGCTGTGCCCAGACGATTTTAGATATTAAGCCTAATTCGTGAAAAAAATTCTTCTAAAATCGCCTATTTATTAAAATATTTTGGTATTTACATATATTATTTAAAATGCGTAAAACTTAATATATTTAAAAGAAAAAAAAAGATTCAATCGAAAATCGAATGTTTTATACATAAAGTTATAAAAAAAACCATACTTTTAAGAAAATACAAAATATATTTACATATGTTACATAAATTTCACGGTTTAATGTTGAACCATTATATGAAATATATAGATATAAAAGATAAATCTAATTTTGCTGTATGGTATATTTATAAAAAAAAATTCAATGCATAGTACAACGTCACATGTCTTGCACACATATTTTGACGCTTTACGCAAGATTTTGAGCAAAGGACACATCTTAGCCCCCCCTTTTTTTTTTACTTTAATATCTATGTACAGATTTGGATTATTTTCGCTAACATTACTGTCAGATTCATTCGTTATTTCGCAAATCACAGTTACAGATAAATACTTTTTTTTTCGTCATGACTGTCGCTACAAATAAAAATCGACCCAATGAAACGTACAGCTGAGAACATCTGCTACCAAAAGTTCTAACCCCCATAAAGGGTCATAAATTTTCCTTCGAACTTCTAAGAAGCAAGAAAGAAAGAAAAAAGCAAACCGAAATTAAGTACACCCTTTAAATCATGTCATTACATTTAAAGAGTCATTACATTTAAGTCGCGGTTCTTAACGCAGCACGTGCTTTTAACAATTACTCCCCCCTCCTGGTAGCCAGAAGTGAAATCCAAGCCCATATCACCAAGGTCAACACTCCAAATAACCTATCTATATAGATTTCGCGGTATTGTAAAGTCATATAGTAACATTAAAAAATCAAATAAAACGTTCTCATCGAGCGTATCTCTATTGATACGCTGGGCCGTAGAAGACACTCACGGAGGGTATCGCCCGTGATACTCAAGGCACAGGAGAGCCAACACGAGCGTATCGCCTGTGATACGCTGTGAGCGAATGAGTTAATAGAGTCGCCATCTAGTGGCTGAAATAAATCTCTAATTAACCTTTGAAACCTAATTTTATAAGAGTAATAATTTACAGAGTAAAATAGACATATATAAAATACACACTACATATGTAAAATATATATATAAAACTAAAACAAATCATTTTTAAATTTGTGTTAAAAAATTAATAGGATAATTTGCCTTGATGCAGGTCATGAAAAGCTTCTTTTAATTATAATTTGTAATATAGATCTTGATACTAAGTTACACTATATAATAATAATAATACAAAAAAAGAATGACGCACCAAGAAGGAGTTGCCCGATCGTAAAGAAATTTCGTACGCAAAGATATATGGACCGAACATGCAAATGATTAAAAAAATTTGGTGTCCAATGAATGGATAGGGGGAGCTAATGCGAATCGGAACTGCGCACTCAGCAGGTGTATATAAGAAGCGATTCTCAATCTGATGCTCAAATTTTATGTTGCATTGCGATTTAGGTTACCTTTCAATGGCTAAAAAAATACTTCGCTGCAGAATTCGCGCTCATTACGAGCAACTGTCAGAGTTTGAAAGAGGTAGGTTGGGCAAATGGGAGAATCGCTCGTCATATGGGTCGAAGCGAGCTGCGATTACAAGATGCTGACAAGAATGGGTGGACAATGGCAGATTTCAGCGTCATGATGGTAGCCGTCGACCTAGGGCCACAGCACATCGGAAGGACAAAGTGATTTTCAGATCAGCTGTCACAGCACCTGATCGTTATCAACCATCAAACGTACGACCCGCACACAAGTGTTCACCCTGACCATTCACAGACGGCTGATAGAGCGAAATCTACGCTTGTACCGATTGCTACGCCCCTTGCCACTTACGCCTGCACACTGTCGAGCCAGATTACAGTGGTGCTAGGCTCGATTAATAGGAATGATGCTGACTAGGGACTTATGGTGTTCAGCGACGAATCCCGCTTCCATCTGTGTCCTTACGATCATCGAAGACATCACAGGCCCTCAACTAGGAGTAATGGTCAGGGGTGCCATTTTCTTTGATAACCGGATCCCTTTGGTCGTCATTAGATGCCCGCTTGCAGCACAGCGGTACGTCGACGACATTTTGAGATCTGTTTGCTACCGTTCCTTTAGCAGTACCTTAGCCTTATTTTTCAGCAAGGTAATGCCAGACCACATACGGCTCGTGTTGCTTTGAACTGTCTTATATCTTGTCAAACACTTCCTTGGTTGTTGAAATGTTGATGACCTAGCCCGACAATTGGCGTGACTTTGGCAAGAAGTACCGCAGGAGACCATCAGGAAGCTTTATCACTCTATGCCCCGTCGTGTGGCAGCTTGCATCCAGGCTAGAGGTGGGTTAACATCTTATTGAGCTCGTTACTTTGTAGCTATGTAACTCTGAAATCAATCATTCAATTTTTTCTGAAACTTTAACCATCTTCTATTCTGTACATAATTTCCCTATCCGCTAATTTTTTGTCTCTATCGGACAACTCCTTCTTGGTGCGTCGTTTTTTTTTGTTTTGTTATAAAGTGTATTAATTCTTATACGGTAACGGTAACGGCTAAAATTACGAGGTACCTATTTTAAAAATTAAAAACTTACCCTCTCATCATAATTTATAATTAAAGAGCATAATTAGTTAAAGTTTATCAGAATTGTAAAAAGCTATCATAATTAGGATCAAGGCAACAAACGCCTGGGCGTTCGGCAGAGTGAGGAACTGCCGATTAATTCTTATAATATATAGTTAAAGATAATGATTTTAAAAATAGAAATATAAGTACAACTATTCTAGAAAGGTATCTTATTATAATTGATAAAATTATTTTAATTTATATAATTTTGATTAAAAAATATAAAAAGCCAAACTATTTATCTACTTAGCTAAATTATTATTTGCAGGCTTTCCTGAGGAAATACTACCCTAACCTTGTAGATAACCTACACTACACTACTCTACATTACACACACCTACACACTCATGCTGAACTTATGTAAATGTGTAGATTTTGGACATTTCTCTCAAAGTTCGGAGATATGGGTTAGAAGAAAAGCTCTTCTTGCAATGAGTATCATGAACATCCAATTCAGTAAAAAGGTATTTAAGTAGATATCAACAAGACGTCACGGGTGACAAGAGAGCAAGAAAAAAGCATGCAGTCAGCGCATGCGATGCAAGTCTATAATAAAAAGTACAAGAGGTGTTATTAAAGATATTCCTTTTCAGTTCAAATGAGTTGGTATGTTTGATATGACTAGAACATCGATCTGGGAGAGTTTACATGGTAGAATGATCGGCAAGCTTGATGAGTGCTGAAGTATGATGACTGCAGCCCAAGAGTTCGGAATTGACTAAAGTGTCATTTTCATGAGTTTGGAAAGCCTTCCAAACCAAAGGTGCAGCAATAAAAAAGATTAGTGGTAGTCAGCCAAGAAGAATAACGTCAATCGATCGATAACTGATATGTCATCCTGCTGGCGAAAATATATCGATACCGTTTAATGTGGTGGTAAGAACATAAAGACAGAAAGTCCCATGACTGGAAACATTTCCTCTATACAAATGATATTCGCTTCACTATCACATACGTCTCTTAACTCTATTTGATAATTTATTGAATATTTATTGTTTCACTTAAAAACATTGCGAGGCCATTGCTGAATACCTCGTAATTCTGTGCATCTGTCAAGTGATTAGGGCAATACCTGAGCAGATACTCCACTCTCCGAACTTCTACACAACGCCAACGTGAAGATCTGGAGCTTTGACAGATTAAACGTGCATCAATCCCGACATAGTTGATAAGGATAGAGGTAAGGGCCCGAACTCATCTGACGAGCATCAGTGAAAGAAATTGTTTCGATGGTTCTAACGTGTTCGTCTGGGAAATAAGTGTGTTAAACGGGTGGACTGAGAAGCTAGATTTTTGAAGAAGTTAGTATTATCGGATATCGCTATCCTCACCATCTATGTCTGTTCCAAGGTGCCATTAGTACAGATTTCATCTGTATCGTCGATAACGAACGGCCACATCTGATTCACGCTGTTGAGGTGTTGATAGAAGATGAAGATATCTCTAGAATGGATTGGCGTGCGTTCTGTCATGAATTAACTCCCATAGAACAAGTGTCAGATACTTTGGGGAGATGCCTTGCTGCATAATTGGATTAAAAATGCATCAAAATGTTTGTATTTCATGTAGCAAAACAAATCACAGAAATATTTGTCTAATTTTTTCTGTTTTGAGACTTTTAATCATATGTAATAACTAAAAGCACAAGTAGTTTATACATTGGGGAAGGAATTTTTAAGGAACACTCTTTTTCATCTTTAAAATCTGTTTAAGATATTCTTCATAAAGTTATGAATAATATTGCATGGCTTTTAATATATTTAAGTTGAAAGATGATTGTGAATATTTTGATGATTAGCATAAGTGACTATTTCAACCTCATATAATAAATCTTGCTTTGATAAGTATGCAAATTAAGCACATTTATCGGTGAGACATCAATATATGAAAAAAAAGAAATTAAAAATTTTGATTGTCATCTCGTAGTTTTTTTTTTTTTTTTTTTTTTTGAAAATTATCTTTTGCGGATTTAAGAGTCATTGAAAAATGTGTTTGCTATTTTTTCCTCAGATATATTTGAATAATTTAAGGATGTATAAACATACTTAGGTCCAAAGATAATATGCTTCATTTTCCATTTTCTTTATTTCTAAATGATGATTTAAATTGTTTTTTTTTTTAATCAAGTGGCATCATCCTTCGATGGTTTGCGTTGTTTTTGATCTATCAGATGAAAATTCATTTAACAATTCTTCAAAGTGGTTGGACATTGTTAGGAACACTGGCCGTTATTTAACAATTCCAGGTTGGTATTTTTATAAATTTATAGGTATATATATAGTATAGGTAATTTATTATAATAGTATTAGGAACCTAAAGAATGAGCGTGTGTATGACTTACTGCATAATTTTATAATCTTGAAAGATATATTTCAACTTGTACAATGAAACACCTCGAGTTCTCAGTTTTAATTTGTAAATGCTCTTATAGCTCATTCCATTTCTATTTTAAAATGTAAATTTGTTATTAAAATTACTCAAGAAGGCAAATTTAATACTCTTTGTTTAGATATATCTCCATTTAAAATTTTATTTTAATAAGCAGTAGTGAATTTTTGATTGTTATTATTTTGTTCAAAGGTACAAGTTAAAAAAAATGATAGAAATTTGTAAAAGAAATTAAAATACTGTTTTAATAATAAGAATTGAAAATACGATTTCTGGAAGGATTGTGATTTAAATCTCAATTTTATTCATAACACGAACTTTTTTAGAAATATATGAAATTTATAACATAATCACATTTAGAAACTAAGATTCATAAAATATTCAATGCCATTGTAAAATAAAAGTCATTAAACATTTTTCTCTAATTTGAATTTTTATTAAGAGTAATATTTCGAAAATTATGTATCCCATTAGGTGTTTTAATTGGGTCTAAATCAGATTTAAAAGAAAGAAGAGCAATCAAAGCTAATATAGCCCAAGATTATGCCAGAAAAAACAATTTGCAGTATTTTGAATGTTCGGCGGTAAGTCTATATTAATTTATTTTGTATGCTTAGTATTATTTTTTAAAATCAAATCTTGTTTTAGAAAAATAAGTTAAAAATTATTTTAATTGAATCACAACTAAAATGATGTATAGAAAGTAAATTTTTAATTATAATTAATCATAAAAGAACTAAATCAGTTTATTTTACGATTAAGCAAATCTTTGAAAAACTTTATTGTTAACAGTTGACTATTTATTTTAACATAAATTTTATTCGCAAATGAGGCAATAAATTGCACTCATTTTTTAATGAATGACATTTAAAATATTTTAAAAATGTAAATTTGATAAAAGTGTTTTAGAGTGCAGATTACATTTAAAGTATTTAGTGTTATTTATATACATTTATCTCAAAAATTGACTAAAGACCAGCGTTCTATTTCTGATAAAAAATATCAACTATATATATATATATATATATATAGTTGATATTTTGCTTGGGACTTTCAAATTCATCGTGCTATTAAGATCGTTTATTCATTTCGATGAGAGAAAGAGAGATGCCATAAGTATTTATATTTTAAATGGACAAAGCAAAAGACGCATCTCCACCGTCTTGATCACATCAGAAGAGCACAGCAGAGAGCAAATTTTGACCCGTGCATGTAAATTTATTATGAGATTTCTAGGGATATTTTCAGATCACATGTTAACTCACATGGTATAAGTTGGCGGGATTCCGAGGGATTTCCCTTAAGTCTATCAGTTTAGTGGGGATTATTTCTGACAGATTTTTGATTAGGGAAAATTGATTCATCAGATTTTTGAGTACGTGATCGCATAAATTAAAGGATAATTTGGAATAGGATCAGAAAATGGGAATGAACTCTTTACTTTTGAATTAGAGAATGAGAAAAATTAGCAAATTAAAATTATTTTGATGTGAAATCTTTGTACATAACTTCTGTATTTTTCATTGTGAATATCTTAGATGTTTTTAGGAATTTATGGAATAAAATTTTGCTATTATATTTTACATGAAATAAAATTTAAAAAATATGTAAGAATTGACATTTTTTATTTCGTTTTTAGAAAGAAAATAAAGGTGTTGAAGAACCCTTTTTCTATCTAGCAAATGAATGGCACAAAATGTATTTAGAAAAGGTTGAATATTTCAAAACCATATCATGATGTTGTAAAAAGATATCCACTATTCGATTGTACATTCATTTGTTTAGTCTGAATTAAACTAGTAATATATTATGGAATTTATATCATTGTCACTGTTTTAATTTTAAAGTCAATTTATCGCATATTTTCTTTGTCAAAATAATACTTTAGTAACTTTTACAGTGTTAAAAAATCATTTTAATTATTCCAAGTCTCAATTGCAAGTAATATTTTAACGTTCAAATGATCATATCTTTTACTATTGCATCTTATCGGAATCCTAACAATTATAACTATTCTATTAAATTTTAAACACTTGTTTGCATATTATTATCATAAATAAAGACACGAAATGTAATTTTTACTAATTGAAAAATATATTTACAAAATCAGTATTTCAAAAAAAAAAAGTTACTGTTTTAATTTTCATATGCTTTGTTCTGTATTTAAACATAAGCATGAAAATTTCAATTTATTAAGAAATTTTTTAAAACCATAATTATATCGAAGAAACTAAAATATGCCTAGCTCATTTTATTCTTCAAATTTCCATTATTCTTTTATCAGTAATAATAAAAATAAAATGTGCTTAAATAAAAGTAGTTGTAAAAGATGAAATAATTTTTTATTGACTATTTCCTCGACTGCCTATTATCAGTTCGATAGAAGGTTCGCTAAACATAGCTAAAAATGCCTCCTAATTTTGAACCACATTCATTTGACGAGATTGACATCTGAGTTGATACCCCACTCTCCACATCTACTCCAAGATGCAGATGTTGAGTTCCGTTATATTTGACGTGAAGCAGCCTATGTACTAAACGGTTCTTCGAAGGAAAATAGATCGTGAATACGTAGGTCAATTGAAACCTCTCTGAGAACTAGGGAGTTAACGTTTTTGTTTCGAAATTGGTACGTAGCGAGAACAGACTAGAGCGCCTAGTTCTGTTGGGATTTAAGCTTCAATCTGTGCAAGCTAATAAACTGATCAATTTTTCGTGTGCCCAGTGCAATTAGGTAGTCTTAAAAAATATTTGGGTGAACTTAAGTAATGAAAAAAGTACTTGGTCTTGGATGAAAAAATCTGAGAAGTTCCTATTAGTAAGTAGGTTTGGGTAGATGGTAGTAGGGGGAAATCCAGATGTATGATTGGCTAGTGGGCACGCCCACTTGCTTCTGCTGGACTTCACGATAGGAAATCTTGAGAAACGAGGTAGAGGAAAAAGGAATTATAAATTTGTTGAGCAACATAGATGTACTACGGAAAGACACCTAGTGAACATTAATGCTGAAAACAGAACGTTTAAAACGCGCGTGTGTTTGTTCGTGATTTTCGAAACTATGATATCGTGAAAACTTGAACGAAAGGAGAAAAGATTATCTTTCAGACGAAAAACTATCCCGCATTGTGGCGTAGTAGTATCGTTATTCCCAATCTAGAAGACTGTGGTTCAAACCCACGGGATAAATCCTTGTACTGAGTGTTTTACTAACAGAATATATAATATGCAGATCGTGAAGAATCTTGTAGCAAAACACATCAACGCAACTTGCGCTTGGTGTGCGAGATTTGTGGATTATGCAAAAGCGTATATGTCACTCACCTGAGAGAGCTGTAAAAGAGATATCTCTTCGGGGTTGTATGTTGAAGCTCACAGTCATAGAGCAATTTTCCAAAAATGAATATCGTGATATGGTTCCACTTGACAATGAATGAGTGCAAGGCAAGATAAACATCGTTGTTGTATCGGGAACATTTCCCTGAAGGTCCGCATCCTTAACGGAAACCTGAAGGGTTGTGAAACGTTTAAAGGAAGCAGGCTGCGTGACAGGCCGATTTCAATCTGTCTGACAGCTAAGGTAGGACGGCAAGTACAATCGGAAGATGTATTATCATACAGCACATATACAAACAACAGCATAAGAGATTGTGAAAACTGTGGCTTCACAAAAAGTCGCGTTAGGAAAATCCGAAACAAATTATGTGCTCATCCACACCGGCCAACATCTCATTAGGCACTACTGATCGGAGATGCGAGTGATGTTACGCTTGATCCAACATTGTCATTGACTAGATAATGGTCCACTCGACATTTTTGGCGAATATAGTATAGACGTATGTGGTATGGTTTTTGTAGAAGGAAATGTACATTATACAGAGCACATATTACTGGCCCCTGGTTGGATTGTTGGTTAAATTTCTGGCACTGAATCCTCTTGGGATATAATGTGCCAAACACAAGGTTAAGAGAAATTTTTTTTTTCTTTAAAACAAATTAAAATTCATCTATGATAGTGTAAGATTCACCTCACTAAAAAATAAGGAAAAAAAAAACTGTATAGGTGGCTCTGCCATCGATATAAAGAGAGACAGAACTGAGCAACAGTTGAAGGAGGAGAATGGCGGCTACGACCAGCAGCAGGATGAACAAAGTTAACATGAAACAACAGTTAAATGTTTAGTGTTAGTGAGTTTTAAATATTGCGTTAATTGTGTGTGCTGTGTGGCTGTTAAAAATAAATAAAAACTTTAGCCACTGAAGATTGTTTGATTGATTGTGTTTCTGGTATTGAATGAAATCTTCAGAAATGAAACTAAGAACCAACAACGGACAAACAAAATATTACTGATAGAAATAAAGATAAAATGTAAAATTATATGAATGGGGTAAAACCAATGTCATTTAAAAATTTAAAAATATTTAGTTGGAGTTTTTCCCCAAACAAGTCTATTAAAGAAGATTATATGATTTAAAAATTTTAAAACGCACAGAGTTAAAAACAGAGCATTTGATTAAAATGTGTCTCACTGTCTGAGGACAAACACAATATTTACATATAGGAGGATCCTCCCCCAGAAACAGATGTTTATGAGTAAGCCTTGTGTGTCTAATCCTTAGATGAGTTAAAATCACGTCCTACATGAAAATGATTTCCAATGAGAGATGATAGGTTTAATTTGATTTAGTTTATTATTTATTTCACAGTTCCATTGGTCTTGCCAATGATTATAAGTAACTGATTTAATGTATTTTATGAAGTCGCAATATGGAATGGTGGGAGACATTTTATCAGATGCCGATTTAGCGGCAATATTGACTAATTCATTTCCTTTTATGCCCCCATGGGAAGGAATCCAGCAAAAAATCAGTTGTATGTTTCGATGTTTAAGATTCTGAATTATTTTTAGCGTATGAGTGATAAGAGAATGTGAAGAATGATTTGGCTGACTGAAGGATTGTAAAATACTCATGGAATCGATGAATACAATGAAATTCTCATTATGTTGATTAGATAAGCTGTCTATAGCTTTATGCATTGCTGCAACCTCTGCTGTGAAGACAGAACATGAAAGATGAAGTTTAAAAGAATGAAGAGAATTGTCTATTAAATAGGCAGCGCCAACATGAATTGTTGATTTAGAGCCATCAGTGTAAATATGTTTGAAATCAATATATTGCCCTGCAAAGTCATTAAAGATTCGAATAAAAACATTTCCTGTAGTGTCCGATTTTTTTAAAAAGATCTGAATGGATTTTTAAAATTAAAATTATGTTCATGCCAAGGGAAGAACTCTTCGCTGATTTTCGTCAAAGGAATGATAGAAATCCCATAGCCCTCAATTAAAAATTGAATTCTTCTATGAAAAGGAAGTATGGATAGTTTTCTCGCACCATACATCCTATCTAAAAATAAACTTTTATTTAAAAATGATACAATTTTTGGAGATGAGATAGCTCTAAAATGATATTTAAGGGACAAATATTGTCGCCTCAAGTCTAAATGATGGTTCATTGCAAACAACATATAGACTCTGAATAGGAGATGTTCTGAACATAGTCGCAAAGGAGTATGATGAACATTGTTTAATTTACATAAAATAGATTTCCTTGCCGAACCGTATACCTCACAGCCGTAGTCCAATTTTGATCTGATAAGGGCATGGTACAATTTCAAAAGACAAATGCGATCGGAACCCCATGAAGTGTGTGCCAAAACTTTTAAAATATTCATGGATTTATCATATCGTTACCGAAGTTGCGAAAAGTGAGTTTCTTGTCAAAGATGAGGCCTAAAAACTTTATTTCGTCCACAACGTTAATTGAAATGTTATTACAAAAAGATTGGAGGATCTGAGTGAAGCCTTCTTTGTCTGCAAAAATGAACACAAGCAGTTTTTGTGAATGAGATGCAAAAGCCGTTTTCATTTGTCCATTTTGTTATTTTATTAATAGCCTGTTGAATTTGTCTTTCGATAGAAAACATTTTTTGCCCATGCAAGAAATTTGCAGGTCGTATACGTATAAAAGAGCTTTAACAGATGGTGGGATGTTAGAAACGATATTATTAATTTTTATAATAAAAAGAGTGACACTTAAAACACTTCCCTGGGGCACCCCTTCTTCTTGAGTAAAAACACCCGATAGAATCGATCCCACTTTAACTTTAAAAAATCTATGTTCTAAAAAGTTTTGAATAAAAGTTGGCAGGTTTTCCCTCAAGTCATAATTGTAGAAACCTTTAAGAATACCATACCTCCATGTGTGGTCGTACGCATTTTCGATATAAAAAAATACAGAAACAAGGTGCTTGTTCTGGACAAACTCATCCCTTATTTGTGTTTTCAAAGCGACTAGGTTATCAATAGTAAATCTGTGTCACCTGAAGCCATTTTGGAAAGGCGAAAAAATACTATTTTTTTCTAAGATGAACATCAACCTGGTGTTTACCATTTTTTCTAATACTTTACATAGACAGCTCGTGAGGGCTATGGGTCCGTAATTTGTTAGATCTGTAGGATCTTTTCTTGGTTTTAAAATTGGAATAGGGATAGCCTATTTCCATGAATGAGGAAATTTATGTTCTCTCCAGATCATGTTATAAAATTTTAAAAGGTTGATTAATGAGTTGCATGAGAGATGTTTTATGAGATGGTAGATGATATTCTCTGGTTCTGGAGATGAGTTGTGCGTATGTGAGAAAGAGCATTCTCCAGTTCATGAAAAGTAAAATCATTATTGAATGGCAAATTGTGTCTGGTTATAAAATTGATTTTCTTCTTTTCAGCTGCAGTTTTTAGTTTCTTAAAGTTGTCCGGGTAATTATTAGAACTGGAAATATGGGACAGAGATAAGGTTATAGTATTTGCAATTTCCTTTGGGGATGAAATGATCTGATTACTGCATTCCAAAATCGGAATATGTCTATTTATATGAACTCCAGAAACACGCTTAACTCTGTCCCACAATTGCTTACAAGAAATGGTACCATTACTTGTGAGCAATTAATACTGTTAACATAATTTATACAGGATTCCTTCTGGCTTTTCCTAAAAATCGCTTTATTTTGTTTGTACGATATAAAATTTGTTTGAGTAGGATATCTTTTAAAAATGTTCCATGACCTCCGTTTATTTTTATAAGCTATTCGGCAATCCTCATTCCACCATGGTTTACTGTGTTTTCTTGGTTTGTTAGAAGTTATTTTGATGGAAACATTAGCGCTTTCAATGATTATTTTTGTTATTTCTTCTGAAACATCATCAATGCTATGATAATTTAATGTTTCTTCGGTAATATTAGCAAGGGAAGAATAAATTGGCCAATTAGCAGTATTATATATGTTATCTATTGCATGGAATATTGTTTTGTTGGATTGGAATTGCACGATCCAATATAATTGGAAATTGATCACTATTGTAGTTAAAGATAAGGGTCGGTTCTGAAAGTCCAGTAAGGTAAAATGGAAGGAGAGCAAATTGCCAGATCTATTGAATGAAATGTTTTAGTAGATAAATGAAAATAGGTCGTTTGGTTGTTATTTAGAAGGCACATGTTATTATCAGAGGTTATTTTTTCAATTTGAATTCCCCTTGGGTTGTTTCTATTATTGCCTCAAAAAGTACTGTGTCCATTTAGATCTCCAATTATTATAAAAGGCTTTGGTAGCTGATTGATGAGGCTATTTAAGTGAATTGTGCTTATTTGGGTGTTAGGAAGTAGATATAGTATATAAACTGTAATTAAAGTTTCGGCGTGAATTCTGATTGCAACGGCTTGAAGTGGAGTTCGCAAATCTATTTGAGAGGCAGGGAAAGCGTGGGATGTTAAAAGAGCATCACCTCTACTTGCTTTTTGGGCGATATCTTTTCTGAAAGTGCTAAAATGTTTAATGCTAATAGAGTTTTTGTTCGTTAAATTAGTTTCCTGGAGAACAATGACAATTGGATGATGTTTGTTTATGATATCTTTCTATTCTGTAATTTTGCTACTACATCCCCTGCAATTCCAAGAAACTAAAGAATGGGAAAGAAAAGAAAAGAAAAAAAAAAAATGCAGGTTATTTTTCTACAGAGGGTTCCGAAGAATCATCTGTTGACATTACTTCTTCATCCGATATATATACTCTTAAAGCATCTTCATCTATATTGGATTCTTGAATAACGTTTTTATTTTTAAAAGAGCTTGTTCTAAGTACAGCTGAAGAATTTCTGTTAAGGCTTAGTTTCTTTGCTCTGTTATTAATTTTTGTTCTGTTTAATCATTGTCTAGTGGTCGGGGTGGCTGCAGTCTTAGAAGATTGATTTATGCAAGGAATTTTGGTACTAATTATTGGGTTTGGTTTTACTGTTTGGGTTTGATTTGAATGGACAAGGAGAAGTTTGCAGAAGGAGAAGTTTGTGAATAGATTGAGATCTGCTTGTAGAAGGTTTAGATACAGAGGTCACAGCCTTTGGAACGGTATTACTGCGAGCTTTTGTTTCTATTGTTGTTGTTTGAGTAGCTGTGTCTATTGTTTTTGGCTTAAAAGAATCACGGACTTATGGGATTGAGTTGTTTTTCATAGTAGATGCATATGACATACCAGCTATAGCGGTACGCTCGGAAACAATTTTCCTAGCCTCACGATTTAGTTTTTTTTTAGTTTAGTTTTTATTAACGTCGCACTAGAAGCAACACGAGGGCTATTGGCGACGGACCTCGTAATTTTGAACCACGGTCAAGTGACGAGGACGACACCTGAGCTGGCACCCCCCTCTCCTAACATCCACACCACGCCAACGGGAGGACTTTGGGCCCCGAACAGATTTAACGGGCATCAGCCCCGGCTACACGGCCGGTCTTTGGTGGCCAAGGATCGAACCCGCGACTGAACGAAAACCGCCGGTTGCTAGTCCACGACCTTGACCACTAGGCTACTGCGGCTCCCTAGCCTCACGGAATGAAATATTTTGGGTTATTTTTATTGTTTGAATTTCTTTTTCTGTTATCCATCGAGGGCATGTTCGAGAGTAGGCGGGATGGTTACCTTTGCAATTCGGACAGATGTGCTCCGAATTGCATTTTTTACTTTCATGTCTAACGACAAAACATTGGGCACAGGTTTGTTGGCAACGGCAGACAAGAACAGAATGCCCAAACCTTTGGCATTTAAAGCATCGTAAAGGATTGGGTATGTAGGGCCAAATTAGGCTGTTAAGATAAGCAATTTTTATTGTTTTTGGGAGTGTTGGGCTATTGAAAGTAATTATTAAATGTTTTGTGGGCAGTGTTTTTCCATCTCGACGTATAGTTATACGACGGACATTACAAACATTGATCCTTGGTGATGTCTAGAATATCATTTTCTGAGTCAGAAATCAAATCGGTTTCAGATATTACGCCACGTGAAATATTTGATGAATGATGGGGCGTTACAGAAACTTCATATTCACCTATTTTTTCAATTTTAAACTATTCTTTGCTTGTTGAGAAGACGCTACTTCCACTAAGATATTGCCAATATTCCTCTTTTTTTATGCTCTGAACTTCTCCAACCATACCTAAAATAGTTCTGTGTAAGAGGATTTCCGAGATATTTCTTAATGTGCCGCCCGTTTTTTTAATAACAAAGAATCTATATTTGCTACTAACAAGATTTTGTAAATTTAGAAATTTTCCATTTATATTTGATTTAATTATATAATTGTTAGAGGATGTAGAAGATATAGGCATTTGGGTCAACACAGGAACGATCCAACCTTGAAGCATTAGCCTCAGAACGCAAATCTGAATTTCCGTTAGCTGTCTCCATAGTGCCTTAAAAAACACGGATTAACTTCTAGTTCGATCGGGGCCCTCGCCAGACCCCGTTTCTCCACCCTTTCCTAACGTGGAAACGAGTAATCTCCGGAGAGTTCTTCAAAGCTGGACAACGTGAACTGCCCCCATTTCGTGCCCAGGCAGAGACACAATCCAAGGTCGAAGCCAAGGAGAATTTCTCGAAATGGGAGAGAGGTCACACCATCCAGCTATCCGCAACCAAGGAACTCTAGGAACATTTCTTCTAGGAACTCGACTTTTAGGAACTTTTTAAGAATCACATTCCGAAACTGTTACCGACGGCGCACGCAACTCTTCTCCCGCTGACCCTTTTCCAACCAGGGCCTTTTCCAAACATGCCCAAGCGGTTTCCCACAAAGTACCTCCACTTGAGAGGTACTGGGCCCCCGTAGTGCCAGAGCTAGGCACGCAGGAGATCGGCATTGATACGCCATCGGCCTTTTAGTGTGTTAATAGAGACACCACCAAGTTTTTTTTTTTTTAAAAAATATTTTTTTTTTATTTTTATATGTTTTTTAATTGAAGACAAATGTACTGTAGACAAAAAGGAAGCAAATCGAAACATTGTTAGAAAGAAATATTTTCTGCCTATACCACAAAATATAAACCAGAAAACATCCCAAAACAAAACACATGACAAAGAAAAAAAGGGAAGAGAAGAAGGGGCAAAAAGATCACTGAGGTACCTCGGGGTCGTGATACCCGTACTCATCTGAAGAAGATGAGCCCCCTGAGGGCTACTGGACCCTGGAAAATCCAACATGTTCTGCCGACCTTGGACATCAAATGTCAATGCAATCATCCAATTAATGTTTGGTGTTGAATTTACGAGAGACTCAATATTTTACCAGGGAGCATTAAGGGTGCACGATATTTAGAACTTCTGCTAGACTTATGGACCGAATTTTTTGAGAACCTGCTTTTGCCTCTACTCCAGAATGTATGGTTTCAATAAGACGGCGCGCCTTCGCACGAGACATCACGAGTGAAGCAGTGTCAGGTAGAGAACAAATCAGGTATGGTAGTTTCGAAGAGTGTCCTCCATATTCACCTAACATCAGTGGACTTTTCCGGTGGGGTTACCTTAAATAGAAGGTGTATGCTATCCCTCCGCCAACATTGGATGACCTTTGAAGACGTATTACTGATGCTTGTTCCAATGTGTATTCCACTAAGCGAAAACATGTGAAACGTAAAATTCAGACAATGGTCCAGATATGTATTGCAGCTGAACTCCGAAGTTTACTACCAGGTGGCGCTGTGAGTGATCTCATCTAGTAGCACATAGCCATTTTACTATACCTAGACACCCCTTTAATGACTATAACTGCAGATGTCCGAAAGTTAGGACGGGGTAGGACACGTACTTTAGTGGGCACCTTGTACACACACACATCAAACGAATTTGTATGAATTGGATTTTCGTTGATCTATGTTCAATTGTATCTTTAATTTTACAGCCTTTTATGTAATCATTGAAGGAGACAGTTTGGGTATTAATGCTGGAAAATTCCTGCTTAAAACTGTCCATACACTGTGTATTAATTACGTAAAATTCTATGCTTTTACTCTTTAGATGTTTCAATTACTTGTATTTATTACTTTTACTGGTATCATATTTTTCGTTTAATAATACTTGCTTTTGAAAACTTATCTAATATTATATAGAAGTTTCCTTATATTGTTAACTTTTTATTTGTTTGCAAGGATGTTACATATACAAGGGATGTTCAAATGAAAAGCTTCGAAACGACACTGTGGGTTTAAATGAAGACTTTATTCAAAGTATACACAATAGGTCAGAGCACAACGATCCCGTTGATTAACGAGCCGAAGGATTCCTTGCTTCCAGAATTCCTGTGGCCGTGACGTGATTCAGTCAATCACAACGTCCTTGAGTTCGTCGTCCGAATTGAAGCGCTTCCAATTCAGATATTTTTTCCAAGCACATGGAAATCGCAGGGGAGACATGTCCGGGCTGTAGGGTAGAGGGTCAAGCTGCTCCCACTTGAACTTGACCATTTCCGCGTGTGTGACCCTGGAGACGTGTGGACGCGTGTTATCATTGAGCAGAACCACACCCTCCGGGAGCAGCCCCGGTCTTTTGTACTTGATGGATCTGCGTAGGCATTGAAGTGTCTCGCAGTACTCATCGGAGTTAATGGTCCTTCTGTGCTCCAGAATTCAACAAGTAGCGTACCTTGGATGGCGCTCTTTATAAGAGTCATTGATCTCTCTTAAGCATGTGTGGATACCCGCGCATGCTCCGATCCATTCCGAAGGCTCCATTCTTATCCCTAGATGCCTTTCTACGTTCTCCCATAGCGGCAAAGGCAAATGTGTTAACGGTTACGTTGTTACGAACGTTTCGTACCTCTTCATTTGAACACCCCTTGTATATTTATAAAGCTTGGTATAGTTAGATATCATTTTAATGCATGAATTAATGCCTTATTGTAATTATTTTTATCTTTTTAGAATTTTTTCTCAAATTATTTCTGCATATTTTTAATTTAATATTATGTTTTAAAGTTTCCTTCTGTTTTTTGTTGCTAACCTTTTATTCTTTTTGCCCCTTTGTAATTGAATTGATTTTATTAGTTTTTACTATGATTTATTTAATTTCCTTTTATTTTAATTTATTTCTTATTTTTTATTGTTTCATTAAATTTATGGTTAATTGACGTTTTGCTACATATATACAATACATACAGTAATGCAATCTACAGTCTGTTTGAAAGGTAAGATTAGTAAGAAGCCGCATTCGAACTTTAATTCTTTGGATTTTACCTCGTATCGAAAGGTGACATCCTTACCAACACGTAGTGGGGGCCGACTAAATCAGAATTGTTCCTTATCAGGACTTCAGTTTATCGCTGTACGATCTTCCTCTTTGTCGTAAATGGAACCGAGAGATTTAAGAATGTTATACTGGAAGCAATATGGGATCTGTATTACCATAAATCACCTACACCAAAGAGGGCAAAAATGTTCGGTTTTACGGGATTGGATAGGTACATCATAACTAAACACTAAGTCAGGAGCTGAGCTCATTTGCAGGTCGACAAGTATCTGCAGGTCAACAAGTCAGTGTGGAGTGACAATCATGGACACAGGAGTAGTGTTACGTCTTGTTTTCAGACCAATCTCGTTTCTTCGTTCAGTATCACGATGAATACTCGTAAATCCTTGTGTGGAAGTACTTAGCTGAACGAAAGTTTCCATCTATTTTATTATTTACAAAGCTATACATATTTATGTTCCCGATATTCCCGAGTGACATTCAGACGTCAAGAAATCCAAAGTGAGTCCTGGGCTTACATTAAAAGTAAAAAAGATAAAAATAAAGTTATAAAACATTTCTAACGCTGTGACCTTTACTTGGTGGGGTTATCGCTATGTATTGTGCTTACGGCTTTCTTTTGGAGATGGACGTCGTATTCTTCAACTTAAACTTATTGTTATAATTAGCATACAAAAAATTGAACTTCTTAAGGGTGTTGATTCAATCACAAAAGAAATGTCCAGCTGTTATACATGGAAATTGAAGAAGGCATCTCAATCGACAAAATAATAATAGTAAAAATATTAAATTCTTTTATATTTTTACTACTATTATATTAAAAAATATTAAATATAGTCTTAAATTCTTTCTCTTCCTGGTGTTCTTTCGCTTTATTCCAATATCTCGTATAAGACTTGCTTGCGCTATCTTCAGGTAGCGGAGTTTCAGATGATTTTCTTGCATTCTCTTCTTTTACCTATATCACTTCCAGTGAACTCGGACAAGTCTGGAAACTTTGTTGCATTCTGTAAATTTAACCGCAGTAAGCTCTTCAGATTTCACTCGAGAGATTACAGCCTGTTAAGAATTTTGAGAATAATTCTTATTAAATAGTCTTTCTTCTCGAAGACTTTTCGATAACTTCAGTGTTTTCTTCATTTTCATAAATTTTATATTTGTGTTCTCTACAGTTTTACAAATTGTGACACATGAAGAGTTTTTGCTGAAACGTTCCGACATTTTACGAGTTGAAAAACTTTTTTAGTTGATAGTTGAAGCGTTTGTCGATCGTACCGTGCTGTCAAAATCCTTTTTCTCCTAGATCGTCTTATTTTGTCTGATTCATCTTTTCAGATTATCGCATTGTGAATGGTAATTTTAGGACGCTTCCATTAGCTTAGCTATTTCCCTTTCATGTTTAACAATATCATTATAAAAACATTTTTTCTCACTTCGCCCTCAAAGAACACCCTCGGAAAACTTTTTACCCCGCAGCATCTTCAAATAAATCGTGGATAACATGATCAAAACCTACATTTTGGTTCTCAGATAATGCATGAAATACTTACGTATGCATTTTGTAATGATTCTGATATGATGTAGAGTGTGCTATTTTTCTCCCAACAGACATTTTATTCAATTTTTTGAGAATTTAGTAAATTTCTTAGTAAAATTTAGATTAATTTTTAAACCTGCTTTTAGTACAGAAAGTTTTTTTCTGTTCCATTTTAAATACTAATACTACAATTTTTGTTCATTATGACTCCTTCAGAAATGTACTATTTCTTTTGTGGGTTCTAATAATTTTTTAATAGATAGTTGAAATAACGCCTTTTCGCGCCAATATCGTGTGCAGTTTCAAAGCCGCTACCTGCGTTTATAGTATTCACGCCATAACTCCGATCCTTTCCAATTCATTACACTTCTTATATAGCAATGATATTTACATAAATCACGGTTCTTTCATTAGGCGAGATTCTCAAGTCAAATAACGCAACAAAAAAGACCAAAAGGTAGTTAAAAAAACCGTGAGACAACTTCAGGCATTATTTCAAAACGTATTTAATTTGATCATTTATTGACGTCGCACTTAGAGCCAACACGATAACTTTTTGTGATGGACCACGTAATTTTGAGCATCGGTCAAATGACGAGAATGAAGCCCGAGACAGCGCCTCCTTTCAAAACATCCACATCAGCCAATAGAAGGAATTGGAGCTTCGACAAATTTGACGTACACCAGCACTGAAGTACGGTGGGTCTGTAGTAACATCAGGGTTCGAACCCATGACTCGACGGAAACAACGCCGATCATTAGCTCAGGACCATTCAATTCGGCTTCCATGTCCAAGATTATAAGAATGGATGCGAGAGCTTATGGAGTAAAAGCCAAATCTGGCTAAACTGCGCCGTACATTTTAAATTATAGTCTAGACACAAAAGGAAAAAGGTAAAAACTGGTTGACAATTTTGATTTATTATTTATTAATGTTGCACTCGGAAGGAACGCGACAACTGTTGGAGATAGGCTTCGTAATTTTGAATTCCGTGCTAGCACCTTCCTTTCCAAATTTCCACACCCTGCCAATGGTAGAACTCGGGGCCTCAACCAGATTTAACGTGCATCAACCCCAGCTACATTGCGGGTCGAAAGTGGCACCCATGGATCTCATGAGTGAGTGAAGAATGGAGTTTAATGGCGCAGGAGTCAAATATGGCTATGCTGTGCCAAACAAGGCGCAACTGCGATCTAGACATTTGAGAAAATGAAAAAGATAAAAATTACTTGACAAGAAGGATCGAAAATAGAAGAAAATCTCTTGGATAACCCGAGGGGGGGGGGGGGCGCTACCTGCGTTTACAATAGACAGTAAACATCACGGGGAAAGAAAAAGATTACTAGTTTGGCTTTGGAGTCATAATGTCCTTACTTACTTAAAGAAGGCAAAGTTTGGGATTTTATTAATGTCGCACTAGAAGCAACATGATGGCTATTGGCGGCGGCTTGAAGAAGGCAAAGCCCATGAGCACCGATATCCCAACTACACGCGGTACGTTCCCAAATGGCCATCCTCTTAAGAACTATGCGAGTAAAAATAGATGTTTATGTCGCAAAAACCAAATATGACTACAATTGTTAATCAAAATACAGTTATTCGGCCTAGACATTTAAAAATGTGAGAAAGAAATTGTTTGTCAAGAAAGGTCAGAAATAGAGATGGATCTCTGGGATATTTAGGGTACGCGTCAGTCTACTCCGAGTGATTGATTATATCTATATGGAGCAAGACCCAAATCTCTTGGCCTATACTGCATCAAACACGTCGAAAATGGCTTAATTTCTCTTAAAAAACTAAATTAAAAAAAAGACATTAAGAAAAATTGCGAGTGAAAGTGAAGTATAATGGCGCGAGATCCAGATATGGCTATGCTGCTCAAAACTAGATGTAACTGTGGTCTTGACGTTTGAAAAAAGTGGAAATGAAATAAAAAAAAGTGGCAAACAAGGAGGGCCAAAAATAGAGAAGGATCGCAGGGTATCCCAAGAGTACTTCACCCATGTTTACCAAGAGATAGTAAACTGTATGGGAGACGGTAAAGTTTTTTGGCGCAAGAGCCATATGTGGCTAAGCTGCTTCAAACAAGATCTACAGTGGCACACTGGTGGGATACCCTTACTTTGCTTGATAAATCAACTTTCAAATCAAAATAACACCCTTAACCAAGTGCAAAGCAGATTTTATTCTTAGACATAAAGGTTTAATTAACGAAATAAAATAAAGAAAATCAACATAAAATTCTAAATGAAATCTTTTTAGAGGCATTTCAAATAATAAACATAAGCAGATTTTTACCTCAAAATTAAGGGATACATAAGGAAATTTTGTTAACCTAGACTCTTTTTGCTTGCTATAATCTAGTTTGGAAATTTATCCTAAACTTTTTTCAACTATTATTTCTGTCTTTTTTGAAATTGGTTATATGAGAATATAAAGCTGTAATTTTAAAGGAAAATGAAACCATCAGAAGAGACTAGTGATGCTGAAAATTTATGTGGGTTAAGAAGGGAAAAGCAATACGTATCTT
>BMAW01001518.1:148198-161828 GCA_019974015.1 Nephila pilipes | reverse complement strand
GCACAAAAATTGGGTTTAGATGGAAATTTTATATTTCAGCACGACAATGACCCCAAACACACGGCACGTAATGTCAAAATGTGGTGTCTTTTTCATTGTAAACAGCAATTGCACACACCGCCACAGTCCCCTGACATCAATGTCATAGAAAATTTGTGGGCCACACTAGAAACAGCGGTCCAAAAACACCAGATTAGAAACAAAGCCCATTTAAAGCAAGTGTTACAAGAAGAATGGGATAAAATATCTCCAGATACCACTAACAAATTGGTCGAATCGGTACCAAGACGTTTGGAGGACATTATAAAAGCCAAAGAACATGCAACAAAATAATAATACTGTCTATGCATGTAATATATCGAAACAATTTCATTGGTGTATCCTTAATTTTTTGAGGTAAAGATCTGCCTATGTTTACTTCAAATATTTGTGAAACTTTTAATTTTAGATATTTTTTTTGTTGATTTTCGTTATTTTTACTGTAAATTAACCCTTTTATTACGTGTAAAAGTAAAAATACGTCTTCTATTCTAGTTAATGTGTTATTTTCATTAAAAGTTGGATTTATCAAGTGAAAGTAAGGTGTATCCTCAATTGTTTGAGCCACTGTAACTGTGGTCTAGACGTGAAAAAAGAAAAAATTAGTTGACAAGGAAGATCGAAAATTTAGAAGGATCGCTGGGGTAACTGTGTTTACCAGAGACAGTAAATCCCATGGGAAAGAAAAATATCACAAGGTTGCCTCGGGGTCATGATGGATGGTGCCATGATGCGTCAATCAAAGTGCAACTGTGATCTAGACGTCTGAATAAGTGATTGACGATTGTCACGGAGAATTCAATGAATAAGTGAGTCATGTGATTGAGTGAATAATTTGTAACGGCGCGAAAGACCAGATGTGTCCATGGTGTGCCAAACAAAATAAGAGAGAGCAATGCTAGTAAAGTGTAAATGTGTGAAAAAATAGAAAAGGTAAAATTTTGATTAACAAGGAGGATCAAAAATAGAGAAGGATTGCTAGGGCATCCGGATTTTTTAGTTTAGTTTTTATTAACGTCGCACTAGAAGCAACACGAGGGCTATTGGCGACGGACCTCGTAATTTTGAACCACGGTCAAGTGACGAGGACGACACCTGAGCTGGCACCCCCCTCTCCTAACATCCACACCACGCCAACGGGAGGACTTTGGGCCCCGAACAGATTTAACGTGCATCAGCCCCGGCTACACGGCGGGTCTTTGGCGGCCAAGGATCGAACCCACGACTGAACGAAAACCGCCAGCTGCGAGTCCACGACCTTGACCACTAGGCTACCGCGACCCTACCTGAAGAAGGAGAGTCCCTGAGATATTCTGACATAATCTACATGGGCAGGGTGTGAGTGAGTGAATGTAAAGGTTATTGGTGCAAGAGCAAATTGAGGCTATGCTGCGCCAAACAAGATTTAACTGTGGTCTAGACGTGAAGAAATTGAAAAAAAAAAAAAAAAAGACAAAAATTGGTTGACAAGGAAGATCGAAAATAGAGAAGGATCGCTAGGGTAACCCGTGTTTGCCAAAGAAAGTAAACCCCATTGGAAAGAAAAAGATAACAAGGGTGCTTCTGGGTCGTGATGCCCGTTCTAACCTTAAGAAGGCAAGTCCTTGAAGTCCTTTGATATGATCCCCTGGAGCAGGGTGCCCGGTTATACCCCTAGACGCTGGTACCCATTTGAGTCGCCTCTTACGACATGTATGAGCTATTGCGGGACTGTTCATTCCCACATGGTCACCACACGGGTTAAGCAAAATTGTGAAACATTTTACAAAGGGTAAAATTTTAAATTAAATTTAAAAATCCATTTCGGCTTAAAAACTGAAACAGGTTACATTGGGGTTTTCCCACCATCAAGTAAGACAAGTTTATAACTTAAAAGGTGCGAGTTTTTTTAGTTTTAGTTTTTATTAACGTTCCACTAGAAGCAACCCGAGTGCTATTGTCGATGGAACTCGTAATTTTGAATCTCGGTCAAGTGACGAGGACGACACCCGAGTTGGCACCCCTATGCTAATCTCCACGACACATCTAAAGGACTTTGGGTCCCCTACTGATTTAACGTGCATCAACGACGGCTACACGGTTGGTCTTAAGGGGCACCAAGGCTCGAACCCGCGACTCTACGAAAACCATCAGCCGCGAGATGGTTATGTATAAAACTAGAATGCCCGGTGATACTCAGCTTTTCAATGATCAAATGAGAATTGGTACTTTCAGCACGATATGGTCGTTGTCTCATTAGGGTTTAACCCACGACACTATGGAAACGTTGGCACGAGTTTGCAACTAAAACCACTATGCTACCGTGGCTATAACTGGTTGACAATGGCTTAAAGTAGAGAACGATCAATAGAGTGTTCTCTCTGGGGAGGCGTCTCATGTTTTCCTAGATAATAAACCCCATGAGGGGGGTGGGAAGAGATCACTAAAATACCTCGAGGTTAGGATTTTTGTACGATCTCGGGCATTTAAAGCTCCGAGAGGGGCACCATCATCTAACAAAAGTTTTAGTTGCGATCTTGAGAAATAATTCTCCATTTACCAATTAATTTCTTATACTTAACACAATAACTACAGTTGCATGTTTATTAATCTAATACATCGTTTCGTTGAGGAATTTCTCATTTTCAAACTATTCATTGAACTTTCTTCATTTCACGAATAAATATTCAATGATATCGTTGATACGAGTGTTTTTAACTACAGAATTAATTTTTTTTCGTTCAAGTTTACAAGAACTTTTATTACAAAAAGTACCCAGTTATTTTTAATTAGCAGGAATAAATAATCAAATATCGAAATTAGTTATTTCGAGCTTTAAGTAAGGATACATTGCATTTTCACTAACTTTGATTGCTAAAATTCCTTGCAGAACAGCATATTCCGATATTTAAATGCATTGCTTATAATCAAAATTTCGCTACAGTCACCATTTTTTTTAAAAAATTATTGTATTTAATTTACTCTTATCTAGGGTTGTTTTGATAATTTTAAAATTAGCTTGCCTAGACAAATAATATTTTGCTCCCCCTTTGAATCACACGAATTCTCTAATACGACGAGAGAAAAGCGTAGAAATATAGAAAAAATTTGGATTTCAAATAATGAACCATATAATAAACGAGAAGAGATAAATTAAAACCTAAATATTTGAGAAATTAAATGACGGATGGAAACTCATCTTTCGTGATTTCTTAATACTCGTGATATACTTTAATTTCACCGAGACTATAAAGAGCTTGGAGAATTCTGGATACAAAATACTTAAAATATCAGATTTCTTCAAGACTTCCATTTTCTAGCCTTCAACTTTATCGAAAAAAATCGTAGTGCAAAAAGCTTAGATATTTGCATCCTTTGAATAAACACTACAAGTAACGAAACAATGTACCTACAGTGGGTAAAAAGTATTAACAATAGTCTATAATACATCATATTAGCTAACGAAGGAAATTCTTTGACAATTTTAGCTGGACATAACGAACTCGTTAATAAAGACAAAACTAATGAAACTTTCGTTTTAATATGCATTGTACACAAAATAAACAAAAATGGAAATTTGCATGTGAAAGAGTATTGGCAAGATCATACAACAAAATGAGAGAACAAAATTAGTGTATATTTAATACTTTGTATGCATACCATTTGCATTTATAACGGCTGTAATCCATTTCTCAGAGAAAACCAGTCTTGTTGGTACTATTGGGAATTTTGTGCCATTCATGCGTTGGTATACACTTAATCTTTACACAAAATTTTGTGTTTCCCGATTTTAAAAGGTCTAATTTGGGCCATAAATTTTCAACTGGATTTATGTCAAGGAATTGAGGTGATGTCTTTAACTGGCGAGGAGCGTTATAGAGTAACCACTCTTTGGCGAGGTTCGCTGTATGTTTAGGGTCATTGTCCTATTGAAATACGAATGATGTTCCCAAATTCAGTTTTTGGGCACTAAATTTCAAGTTATAGCGCAATATATAAATGTATGTACTTGCTGTCCTAATACCATCACTGAAGCACAGGTTACAAACTCAATTTGCTGCGATACAGCCCCAAACTATTGCGCTCCCTCCTCTATGTTTCGCAGTCTTTGTTTTTCTGTAGCTCGATGAATGTTTGGCTTTCTCCACACATTATAATCCATCACTCCCGAAAATGTTAAACTTCGATTCGTCGGAGAAAAAAACTGTTCCAAAAACCTGGCTGATAAATGAACCCTAGATTTTGCAAAATCAATTTCTTCCGTTTATTTCTGAAATGAAGAGTTTCTTTCTAGCTTCTCTTTCATAACTTCTTTCATGTAAAGCTTTCCATACAGTCAGTACACTAAAAGTTTTATGCGAAGTGTTAACAACATCTTTGGCTAACTGATGTGCACTTAAATTTAAGAAAAACCCTAACCTCTTTGATAATGCAACGTTTTTCTGATGCAAAAAATATTAGAGGCTGTCCATTTCTAATCTTATTTTCCCAACGGTCCCGTCTCATCGAGCCGTTTCTTACAATACTTCTGACAATAAACTTTGGTTCAGTTGTATTCCTGTAGCATAAGTTAAACCCTCATTTCCGAGCTGAATAATCACGTTTTTTTTAACAAACTCCTTCGACGCCATTATATAATAATATAATGTTGTAGAAGTTTTGAAGAAGCACTACAGATTTTATACTAACAGGGTTTCTTATCAGTTTAAACACGCGACCCCAACATGACAATTTGCATAGCAGTTAGAACTTTGCCGATACTTTTGACGTGCAAATTTACGTTTTTGTTGTACATTGTGTAAAATGCTTATTAAAATTAGTCTCGTTAGATTTTTTATTTCTGGATTATCTCCCATGTTCTTCATGTCCTGCCAAATTTGTCCAGCATTTCCTTTGTTAGCTAATAGGATCAATTATAGGCCAATTGCCAATACTTTTTTTTACCCACAGTAGCTCTGAAAAGAGTATCCGTCGAATTATTATAAGCCATTAAAAATTGTGTAGATTATTGTGTTTGTACAGTGATTGAAATCCATTAAAGACTGTAATAAAATTTGAATTTATTCAAAAAAATTAAAAACTTAAAACCGAAACTAAAACTAAATCCTAATTTCCTTTACAAATATTAATTCAGAATATACAGTTTCACTGGAATGACGAGTTCGTGAATTTCAGCTTCACAGGTCGATATCCTCCGATACAAGAGTCTGATCTGAAATTAAAATCTCACTTATACAAAATAGACATTTACTACAATTTAATATTTTTCCAACTATACTGTACATATGTATCATGTATTCAGAGAGATTTAGTCTATTTGAATATTGTTACTGAATGAAGTGGGAATATTTCATTTTTATCCAATGAATGTATTAAATTAACAGACTAGTCAAGATTTTTTTGAATTAGCATCGAAATAGAAGTATCGTGTTAGAGATTAACCACAAATCTCGTACTTTCGAGATGCGGTCACGTGATAACATCCGAGCTGGCACGTTCCAATTTCAACACGCCCCTAATAAAGGATAGAGATCCAACACGTGTTCCATGTTTATTAACTGCACACTGCGAAGCAATACGAGGACCAATGGCGAGGGTAGTTATTTTGAGCCTGGGTTTAGCGACGACACTCGAGTTGGTACTTCCCTCTCCAAACTTCTACACACGCCAATAGGACTAGAAATCACGACGAGTTTAGTTTAGTTTAGTTTTTATTAACGTCGCACTAGAAGCAACACGAGGGCTATTGGCGACGGACCTCGTAATTTTGAACCACGGTCAAGTGACGAGGACGACACCCGAGCTGGCACCCCCTCTTCTAACATCCACACTACACCAACGGGAGGGACATATTGGAAAGGAATTAACAATATTAAGAGAAAAATAGTTTTTTTAAGGAGAATCTAGACTATTACATAAAACACTTAACTCGCACATGTATACTCGGTTTTGAGGTTCATTGTACCTTGGAATTCTATTTACAAATAAAAGGTTTAAGTTTCCCCCCCCACACACGTTTAAATAGGTACATTTCTAAATAAGCATTACAGAAAAGTAGTTAGTTTTTAATGAATTTAATTCAACTTGGGTATACTTAGCTCTTTATTTCTAACACAATATACAGCAAAATATCCCATTTGACATTTCATCACATTGTATAGACTTTAAGACCTAGCTTTATTTAAACGAGTTGCAGAGCCCCATCATTTTAAAGTCTAATTTTAAAGAATTTAGTTTCAATTAACTTTACAGCTGGTTATTTGAATTATGTTTTAAAATCATGAAAATGACGCACTTGCCATTAAATTTGTGGTCTTGTTAGGTTGATTCCGAAACTATACTAGATTATCTGGGCCCGATACTTGTTAGTAAGAGACGTTTATTAGATTTTAAATCATCTTTGTAGAGTAAGCGATTGAGAGCTAGAAGCAAAAGTGCCAAATTAGGTAGTGCTTACCACTAGTCTCTAGATGCAAGAAAGAAAAGGCATTGGAGTGACAAGGATAAAAAATGAAGACTAGTAGAGAAGGTCGTGCGAGCATCACTAGAAGATATTACTACAGAAAGCATATCCAATTGGAAAATAGTTCACTCCAATAACTAGGGGGTCGTAAATCTCGAAATTTCCTTTTGGCATGTCGCTAAAAAGGAGTACTAGGAGATATTTATACAAGTAGATTTAAATAAACTAATGTTGCACGACCAGTTATAGTTACGAGAAGGACTAATCTGGAAAATGTTCAAATGATTGTACTTCAGCTAGTATTTTACTAGCTAGATTATACGCAAAATCCTCATAAGATTATGAAGCAAAATTCAAAGTGTCAATTTATCATGGCGCTTTGGAACGAGCCCCTAATAAGACTACCTCTGCTACTTATCGAGCGAGGGAGTGATAATATTTTTTTAATGGCGCAAGAACCAGATGTAGCCAAGCCGAGCCCAACAAGGTAAAGCCACGATCTAGACTCAAGATAATTGACAAGGGTCGAAATTAGTTTTACTAACGTTACACTAGAAGCAACACGAGGGCTATTGGCGACGGCACCTCGGTCAAATGAAGAGGACGACACCCGAGCTGATACCCCCTTCTTAACTTCCACACCACGACAGGACTTTGGGCCCCCGACAGATTTAACGTGCATAAGCCCCGGCTACACGGCGGGTCTTTAGCGGCCAAGGATCGAACCCGCGACTGAACGAAAACCGAAAAGTTTCAAAAATTGAGATGGATCTCAAGGGTAACCGGGGGGGGGGGCCACTCGTGTTTACCAAAAGCAGTGAACTCCTTGGGGAAAGAAGGGTGTCCGTACTTACCAAAGGCAAGCTGGACCCAACGTTGAGGACTAGTCCCCCCGATATATTCTCGAGGGACAGGGTGCTCATCTATACCCCAGAAGCTAATTTTAATCTCCTCTTATGATTTACACGAGATATATTGATACTATTTTTACACGCGGTCACTGAACCGGCAAAATATCGAGCTACAGTTTTTATACATACCTTTTATAAACAAAAAGGAGAGATTCAGTGTGAAAAATCTCGCAAAAATATGTAATCTGGTTTAACAGGGTTTCCATCTTCAGAACCAAGGAAGTCAGGACCTTTAGGTATACAGATCCAGAAATTCACAAAACCAACAAGAAAACACGCACATACTATTCCATCCAATATATATCCATGTCCTCCCATTGTTAGTGCTGCAACGAAGAGAGTGATTGCAGAAATGATAAATATTGTCGTGAAGATGAACGGAAATTTGAACTCCCAGAAGTGTTCAACCCAAACATTGATTTGGCTCTGGAATCTTTTTAATATAGTCACCTTTACGTTCGATCCAGTTTTCTGAAAAGAGAAAATTGCATTCATAAATACAATGCATTAAGAAAAGTATGCTCCAAGAAACTTATGCGAGTTTAGAAACCATTTCTTATATCATCTTTATGATATTTAAATGTGTTCGGATTTACCATCTTGGCACAATATACAAGATTAGTATGCATAATGCTACAACCAGTTTCTCGAGTTTATTTAACAGAAGCAAAATAGTTCGCAAATTACTAGCAAGTAATATTTCAGAAATTTTGAAGCTCATATTGCAAAAAACTAAAAGATGTACAGAAATAAGGTAAAGACTAGATAAAAAAAATTGTAGAATTTAAAGCAATACTGAAAGAACTTTAAGCACAATAAAAAATACACTAATATAAAACGACACTCATTTTACGAATAAACCATAGAAAATAGCAATAAATTGCCATGTATACAATACACACAGCCCTTAACAAAAATATCAATTAGAATTAAGAAATTGGAATTTCATTTTAAATTCTCACTTCTAAAGCAGTGATTATGCAGGGTCAGTCAAAATTATTAGATTTCAGAATTCCATCAATTTCAGAAATAAACTAATGGTTTTAATGACGTCACACTAGACTCAACGAGAGCCATTGGCGACAGACCCCATAATTTAAAACCTTGGTCAAGTGACGAGGACGACACCCGAGCTGGCTCCCTCGACAAATTTAACAAGTTCAGCCCCACTATACGGGACTTTAGTTGTATCAGGATTTGAATTTACGAAGTGAAGTAAAGACTCTCGCCGCAAATTATAGACCATGATCACTCGATTATCGCGACCCCATATTCTATTAAATTAATAAAATGTGCATCAATATTCATACAGCTTAGTTGAAGCTATAATACTAGATCCATGTTAATAGAACTAGATTTAAGGGTAGAATATTTTATATTTCTTGCATCATAGGGATGCATCACGTTACGAGAGACAGCAAGGCCCCCATAGGAGAGAAGATATCTACAGTACCACGAAATCAAGATTGCCGCACCTGTCTAGTGAGTGAATGTAAAGTTTACTGGCACAAGAGCCAAATATGGCTATGCTGCGCCAAACATGATTAAACTGTGGTCTAGACTTGAAGTTGAAAAAAAGATAAGTGATTGACAAGGAGGGTCGAAAATAGAGAAGGATCGCTAGGGTATCCCGGGAGTGCGTCACCCGTGTTTACCAAAGGCAGTAAACCCCATGGGAAAGAAAGATAACAAAGGTGCCTCGGGGTCATGATGCCCGTACTTACCTGAAGGCAAGTCCCTGAGGTCCCCTGATATAATCCCCAGGGGCAGGGTGCCCGGCTATACCCCCGGACGCTGGGTACCCATTTTAGTCGCCTCTTACGACATGCATGAGCTACAGTGCGTCTATTCTGTCATTCCCGGTCACCACACGGGTCTCCGCACCTGTCTAAAGAAGGTACCCAAGCCCCTTTGGGTAGTGCCTGCAGCGGATGCTTCACTACAAAAGCCACAGTGGTCTTGCATTTCGGTTGAAACACTATTCTTTGATACTACACATTTACCGAACCCCTCGAGAGCAAGATGTACGTGCCGCATTTAGAGTTCATGGCGCATGAGTGTTCAGGCTGATGAAGACGTTCATATTACTCTGCTGCTATTACTAGTGATTACTCAATATCGTGACTAGAAGTCACGCGCCAATGCGATCCATGATTAAGGAGTTTTTTTGTGTAGTACTTTCTCAATTTGCCCAGAACTTAAGCACGATATTCAATATTGGAACCCTGTTTGTTTCAAGGACTGCGCATGTTTTTTTTACTCCCCGAAAGTCCCTAATTGAAGAAAATTTTAATTGTTTAATTTTTCATTTACTTAATTTAAATGCACATTCTTGCTTTTAACTGCAAATTTAAGGACGTACATTTCACGGCATATTTAGAAAACTTTCTGTAATATCCAGTTCTTACACTCGAGGCTATCGATGAATATCCCCCTCCCCCCAAAACATTGATACAAGTCTTAATACTGTTGCTTTTCTATGTCAGTCTGTTAGTTCCTGGGGCTTTTACTCCACTTCAGATGCGATCTATCATGAAAATTCCAAGGAAGGTTTCCATTGCATACAGGGCGTGTCCCGAAAGTCGAATAAAGTCCAAGAAAAAAGATTAAAGTAACTCCTCAAATTCTTCAAAGTAGCTTCTTTCCACGTTGGCATACCGTCGCCAACGTCCCCCCCCCCCGACGGGGAGGGCACCCTGGAAGGAGTCGACATGGACGTCCTTCAAGAACCTTGCTGTCGCTTCCTTGACGGCTTCCAAAGTAATGAAATGGCAGCCGTTGAATTCAGTCTCGATTCTTTGAAACAAAAAGTAGTTAGTTGGTGCCAAATCGTGTCTGTACGGCGGTTGGGACAGTGTGGCCACACCGCATTTCACTAAATACTCCATGACAATGAAGGTGGTGTGCGAAGGCGTATTGTCATGAAAACGCCAAATGTTGACAATCTTTCCTGACGCGTTTTACTCTGCTTTGGAGCTTTTTCAGACTTCCAAGTAAAAATGAATGTTCACCGTTTGTCCTTGCGGCACAAAGTCCGAGAGGACAATGACCATGTCGAAAAAAATTATGAGCATGATCTTCACACGAGATTTGCTCATTCTTGTTTTTTGGTGTGTCGAAGCTGGCGTTTGCCACTCAAGACTGCCTTTTTGACTCCGGGACGTACTTAAAAACCCCATGTTTCGTCAACTGTAATCACATTATCCAAAAAATGCGGATCATTTTCCCACTGCTCCAAGAAGTCACGCGAAATTGTTGCACTAGCAGCCTTCTGTTCGTCGGAAAACACCTTGGGGACCAACTTCGCGCAGACATTCCGCCTGCACGAATTTTCGTTAACAATTCGATGCACACGATACTTTTACGGATATTACACTTATCTGCCAGGATTCTAAAATCGATCGGAATTCAACATGTCCCTCGCCTTCTTTACATTTTTATCGGAATGCGATGTTGACGGGCGTCCAGAACGGTCTTAGTCTCTCCCTGCCATCCCGGAATCTCTTGCCAGCTGTAAAATATACGTCAAGACATGGTATTATCGCCATAAGCTTCCCTCAGTATGGTAACGGTCTCCGAGCCTTTTTCTTGAGCGCAACACAAAATTTTATCGCGTGACACTGGTCCTTGAAACTCAGCATCTTGACATTCCGACGAGTCACCAAGACAAGAGTTAAAACTAGCAGCGACGTGCACTGTAGAACAGCTTGTAGGCAACTAACACAAGTATCATTGACTCCCCCTTACCTTTCCCGTCACTGCGCGCGCATTGCTAGTGGCTTCCATCGGTGGCGTGAGACCATTCAACATACTTTTGTAGATTAAAACTTTACTTTTGGCAAGATTTTGGCCGTTTTTCCTACACGGGCCCCCCCCCCCCCCATTATGATTACGAACAAAAGATTTTGCCATCGAAAATCAAATTGCCATTAGTTCCATATTAAAATATTCATGGAGTCTACACGCAACGGAACGGCACAATTTAAGTGATAGCCCGAGTTTGACATCCGTCATGCTTAGATTTTAAAACTCAAATTAAAGGGACGTTGTAATTTTAAATCAAGCTCACACACAGCATTTGCAATAGGCATTAATCGCAAGTGGCGAAACATCTCACCAAGTCGATATACGCATCAATATTCATTTAGCACATGCGTTTCAATTAGCGTTCTGCAATAATTATACAATGGGATATTAGAGATGGACTTTCCACTTTTCGACTAATCATTTGTTAGCATTTTTATTTTATATACCAAATAAAAACAGTTTTCCTTAATTTTGGTTATTAAGAGTTTGAGAATTTAATACGGCTTTTCTAATAACGCGCATATATACACAGAGTCAGAAAAGCGAGTATGTACAGTAATAGTGTTGATGTTTTTCAGAGAATAAAAGATGCATAATCCTATTGCACTAAAAATTTAAATGCATTCAAAAGCAGCTAACTTTAATTTTAACACTAAAATTATCACAAAAATAAACTATTATTGCCACTACCATAGTTGTAACTTTAAATTAACACACAGTTCATGCGGCGAAAATAAGTATGCAGGCAAAACAGGGTGAGAGAAAAAGTATTTTTTATAAGTTTCTTTTGTAAAAGCTGAAAATTAGTAATCAATTGAGTAGCCTTTGTTTTTTAACACTGCTTTTAATCTTGATGACATTAAATTCTCTAAATTTTGGGTGATAGAAGATGGTAGTTTTGAAGGAGTGAAAGAAAATGCCAAGATCGTTCTTACTTTTTTTTTTATCTCTCGTTTCCCAATTTGTCTATCAAGGTAATCCCACAAGCGTATTGGTGGGGTGATTGAGGAAGGGTTTTGAACATTGTAGAGCAGCCATTCTTTTACAGTTCAAGCTGTATATTTTGAATCATTATCTGGCTGAAAGACAAATGATTTCTGAAGTCCTAATTTTGCAGCGCTTTGACGTAGATAGTCTTGTAAAATGTTCAGATTACTATATTGACTCATTCCATCAATTACTAAATTAAATACATCAGCCACTGACATGCAACCATCATTGAACCACCACCGTGTTTAACAGTTCCTCTTCTGTTCTTTGGTTAGAGCTCTGCATTTGTTTTTCTCCACCTTTTGAGTGTCCATCTGATCCATAGATGTTGAATTTACTCTCATCTGGAAAAAACTCCAGAACATCTAGTTTTACATTCTCTTTTGCAAAGACAAGTCTCCTTTTGACATTAAATTTGCTTACGAACGGTTTTGTTCACATATTCCGAACATTGTATCCTGCCTTTCGTAGCACACGGCGAATTGTCTCAGGATTGAAAGATTTATCCAACTGGTTTTCTACATCAGATTTTAGTTTTGGAGCACTAATATGTGGACTTCCCTTAATTTTTCCAATAATATCCCGACTTTCTATCAGTCAATATGAATGGTTGATCAGTTCTAACCTTGTTCCTAGCACTGCCCTCAGTTCGAAAGTCTTGAATAACTTTTTGCACTGTAGCAGGACTTTTCCCCGATGATCTTCGAGATTTCCCATTGAGGCTTAATCTCCTTGTGCAGTATTAAAATTAAATCTTTCAGATCTTGTGATGGGTACCATCCTCGTGGAGCCATTAGTAAATTATATAATTATTTAGCATCTAACAAAGAATTGCAGAAAAACCTTCAGAACTATCCGTAACATACAATATAAAGAAAGTGTATCTAGATTTTTAAAGGACTTACAAACTTTGAAAATTTAAAGTGCATACGTACTTTTGTGATGCAAGTTTTTACTGTTAGATAAGAAATTGTGATCTATAAAATTGTAAACCAAATTAAGGCAAAGTTAATTTTCCCATTTTCTTGAAGTGTAATTCGCGTTCAATAAGGTATATTCTCCAAAGATGTATACATGTTGTATTTATTTTAAAAATTTAGACTTTTTGACAAGAGACACGGGGTGCATACTTACTTTTGTGACTAAATGTACATAGCGTATTTAATCTACATTTGTTAAGCCTTTTAATCACTCATTCAAACAAGTTACAAACGCATAATCTATGAAGAATTTGATGTTTTGTAATGGATTATATCTTTGATTGCGCAAACATCGAATTGGATTCTTCACAATATAATTTTTCACCCCTGTTATTAGTGCAGTTTCATTTATATCTTTAGAGAAAAGCGGTGCTCTTTACAACCTATTCATAGGCAAATTTTTAAAGTAGCTACCAGGCAAATTTTTAAAGTAGCTACCAGGCAAATTTTTAAAGTAGCTA
>BMAW01001518.1:131975-147982 GCA_019974015.1 Nephila pilipes | reverse complement strand
AAATTTCATTTTAGAAACAGAAAATATATTTAAAACCCATAATTTACTAGTTATTTCCTGCACTCACTTATTGGATAAAAATACAGCATAGAGAGTTTCAGAAGTATTTTGAATAGTATACTAGCTTAAGATTCGAAATTAAATGTATGTTTCTCAGGATTCTTGTTTATGTGCGACGCGAAAAACTTATATTCTTTGCGTTAATTACAATTATGATAACCCTTAAAAAGAAAAAAATGTTGAAAAACGTACACTTACTTCTGCTGCGGGAATTACTTCTGTTGCGGGAACTGCGGGAACTACTTCTGCTGCGGGAACTACTTCTGCTGCGGGAACTACTTCTGCTGCGGGAACTACTTCTGCCATTGCGATTATCTTTCGCCTTCGTATACGTATTTCTAGTCTAATAACAATAAGTAAAATATCTTCAGACAAAACACTTTAATAAATTCAGGTTGTTGATCTAACGTGTTTATACTATGAGAAAGTAACCTTTTCACTTCTAATCTTTGATTCATCTCACTTCACAGGTTTTTTTTTTTAACATACAGCTAATTTGCATCATGATTTGTCTCCCTTGAAAGATCTTATTATCATTAATTTTTACAAGAACCACCCGGAATTGACGCATAAGCCTACCAAGTTGGTCTAATGCAGTATATTTTAATTCAGACGTATAATGGTCTGAATGACATTATTTACTGCCGAAATCAAAATTAAAATGCAGAGTTCAAAGAAATATTACTCTTATCCTCAGAATAATTGTTTTGGGCTTAAAATGAGTACCAACAGTTTTTTGTGGTTGAAAAGCATTTTACACTAAAATTGATGAAAGAAAACAATAACAGCTCATTATATTTTTAATTAAATATTTAGAGTATTTAATCGAATTAAAACTTCCGTTTTTAATACTGCTGATTGAAAGTATGAATGTGTAACTATGTTCAACATTAGTGGACTCGGTAGTCGATGATCATGGTAGCAAGCTCGTTTGTTTCCGTCGAGTCCATGAGTTCGAGTCCTGATGCCACTAAAAGCTCAGTGTGCAGTAGGTCTTAGGTACATTAAATCTGCTGAAGATCAAAGTCCTCACGTTGGAGCGGTGTAAAAGTTTGTAGAGTGGACTACCAGCTTAAGTGTCGTCCTCGTCACTTGATCAAGTTTAAAATTGCGAGGTCTGTCATCATCAGCCCTCGTGTTGCTTGGAAGTGCGACATTCATATAATAATAATAAAATGAAAAGTATTAAACTTTAATTATATCTTAATCTGTGAAAATAAATAGTAACAAAATTCTTTTTAAAATCACACTAAAATTATTTTAGAACATTGCTCAAGATTAGGATCCAAGCACGAAAAATATTTTCAAACAGAAAAGATCCTAATATGAATTCAGATTTGTGAAATTATAATGCATTTATATACATAACTTTATTATACCGGGTTCATAAAATGTTGAACTATTTTAATCAATTGATTGATTTATGATGATTATGAAGCAGCAAAGTCTATTATTCCAATATTTCTCTTTAGTGAACAAATTATACGTCCATATGTACATTGAAGTTCAGGTGACAACTGATGGAACGTATTTTATATAGATAAGAATTGGTAAATATATAGCTAAAATGAGTGGTAGGTTAGTATAGTTCTGTAGGGCGGTGGATATGGGCGACGGATCTAGTAATTTTGAAATTTTTTTTATTCAGCAAATAATTGATACAGATATAGTAGGTACAGTAAAATAGCCGAATATAAAGTCTGGAATTTACAATGTTCAATAAAATTTCTGAGCACACAAGTGCCCAAGTTGAAATCCGTAGGAATTTAAAAAAGTCAGTAGCACAGCAAATAAAAAGTCAAGCAGAAGAGTTTAGGAGGCACAAACGCGGAAAAAAGTTCATACAAGTTAATATACAAGTTAATATACAAGTGACGAGGACAACATCTGAGCTGATACCCACTCTCTCAGCTTTTCCAAAACACTACGAGAGGACTTTGAGGATCAGTCCCATTTATAGAGGAGTAGTTCCCATAAATATGCACTAAGGAATTTTAATGGAATTCAGACCCAACTCCGTGATTCAATTTCAATATTTCCGACCATGAAAATCGTAACATAATCGCTCAGTTACTACGCTTGCATTTTATTCCATTTCATCAATAACTAGTATTCTAACTGGAGAAATTAACTGAATCGAGATAAAAATAATCATTATTGTTTTCTTAAAGGGTCAACAGATTAAATTGCACTTATTTATAATACAATTCTCTCTGTTGTCTATGATATGAGGTCTTAGGTTGAAACAGTTTAAAAACAGCACGTGCGTGTGTCCAAGCTGTATTATTATGGATATGATATAATAAAAACCCCAACTGTGACCATGAAGGACTGATGGTGCGTAGATCTAAAGTGTTGCACTTTAAATTGTAAATGTTTCATTCTAAATGTTATAACAGGAAAAAAAAAAAAAAAAAAAAAAAAAAACAAGGGTTGAAGGATGCATATAAGCACAGGCACTGCATCTAATACTAAAAAATCAGAAGTGTTAATCAAGACCTATACCTCATTAAACATCTAAATATCAGGCGACTATGTTTAAAATAATAATTGACACTCCATATCTTGTTTAGTGGGTCAAGTGACGAGGACGGTACCTGAATTGGCATCCTATTCAAACTTCTAGGCCATCCCAGCGTGAGACCATTGAGCCTCGATAGATTTAAATTATATCGGTCTAGCCTAAATGGCAGGTCCTTCGAGGTATCAGCGCTCGAAGCCTCGACGAAAACAACGCCGATCATGAGCGCCTGGCCATGACCACTTGGCTACAGCGCCTATCACCCACCTTCAAAAATAATTTGAAAATGAATTCAGAATTTGAAAATGGCAATCAGTACCAAATATAAATACAGCCAGTTAACTTGTTAGGAAGATCATTTAATTCCGTACACCTGTTTCATTTTTGGTGAGTTTTTGATAACTTTCATCCACAAATGGTATTCCAAATTATATAGAGATATTACAGGCTCGTATGATTGCTTTATACTTTTAAGTTAAATTTCCTTGAGTAAAAACATTTTATTAATATCTAGGTAAAAAAAAATTAAAGGTGTCAAAAGCATATAAAAGAGTTAAATGTCTGATTAATATATTCTCTCGATAAATATTACAATAACACAGGATTCTTACTCGTCAACAAAGGCTTAATGTTTCGCTGAGTTCCCGAAAAGACTTGCTTGCAATTTGCGTTCATTGTGGGGGGGAAAATTATGCATAGGGTCTAGAAAGTATTAATGAGACTTTTGCGAAAAAAAAAAATATGGTTTTAGAATTCGAATAATATTTAATTCAAAAGGTAATATTCAATAAAAATTCTTACAAAAATGAATGTGCTGTAAAATTTTATTTATTGAATTAAATTTCAACTTTATAAAAAAACTGACTAATATTCAGAGACGTGTAAGCAGAATTCGAAAACTGAAACAAATGCAAGGTGGTTTTTTTTTTTTTTTTGTTTGGATCGAAAATTTCTTCATCGATAAGAATCTCTAATCTTGATATATGCATACCATTATATCCGATGAAACTTAATTTTGATAGACAAATAACTGTTGATATGGGTCGTAGGACTCATGAAAATTGTTATTTTGAAAGAAAATTGAGTATATAGTTTGCTAAAAATGTAATTCTATTTCAGTTGTTGGTAGGCTACATTCTTAAGTAGTCTCGTGGCCGCGGTAGCCTAGTGGTCACGGCTTTGGATTCGTGGCCGGCGGTTTTCATTCAGTCGCGGGTTCGAACCATGGTGCCATTAAAGACCCACCGCGTAGCCGGGGTTGATGCACGTTAAATCAGTTGGGGCCCAAAGTCCTTCCTTAGGTGATGTGGAGGATAGGGGTGCCTGCTCGGGTGTCGTCCTCCGTCGCCAATAGCCCTCGTGTTGCTTCTAGTGCGACGTTAATAAAAACTAAACTAAAAACTACTCATCGGGTGTCGTCCTCGTCACTTGATAGAGGTTCAAAATTACGGGGTCCATCGCTAATAGGCCTTGTGTTGATTCTAGTGCGACGTTAATAAAAACTAAACTAAAACTCAAAGAAGTTTTTTATTCGGAGGATTAATGGCTTGTAAAATACTGCATAACATTCCTCTAATGAGAAGATAATTCTTATTTACTTCTGACGACAGGTATTGTCTCGGTAGACTAGGGGCCCCGGTCACTAACTCGGGGCCTGCGTTGTTTCCAACGAGTCGTGATTTCAAATCCTGATGACACCACAGACCCGCCGTGCAGTGAGGTTCGTTAATTCTGTCAAGGTTCCAGATCCTCTCATTGATATAGAAGTTTGGAGAGGGAAGTTCCAATTCGGGTGTCATCCTAGTTACTTGCCCGATGTTAAAAATTACGGGATTAGTCGCCAGTAGTCCTTACGTTGCTGCTCAGTGCGACGTTAATAAACAATCGGTTCAACAATGAAGCTTTGAAATAGCTTGTGTTAAGAGTTATACGAGAGCTCGGGAACCGGCAATTTAGCCCAGATAGGTTTCGTTCAGTGACGGTTCGATCCTTGGCCGCTAAAGACCCGCTGTATAGCCGGGGCTGATGCGCGTTTAAATCTGTCGGCCCTAAAATCCTCCAGTTGGCGTGGTGTGGAAGTTTGGAGAGGGGATAAAAGCTTGGGTGTCGTTCTCGTCACTTGACTGAGGTTCAAGACTACGAGGTCGGTTGCCAATAGCTCTCATGTTGCTTCTAGTGCGATGTTAATAAAACCAACTCTTAATTTGATTTTGTTTCGAAATTGCGAGGTCCATTGCCAGTAGTTCTAGCTTTTAAATCCGCATTTAATAAACAGTCAACAAGTTACCCTTCAATGAAGTGCTTAGAAGTTTCATTCGGAAAATTTCTGCAATGGGTCTTTGTTCTATACGTATGAGTGTACTTTTAAGATGTTCCATGGCCGCTGTAGCCTAGTGGATAAGACAGCGGATTTGTGGCTGGCGATTTTCATCGAGTCATAGGTTCGAGACTGATGCCACTTAAGACCCACCGTGTTGCCGGGGCTAATGCACATTAAATCTGTCGGAGGCCCAAAGTCCTCCCGTTGGCATAGATGTTAGGAGAGAGGGTGCCAGCTCAGGTATCGTCCTCGTCACTTGACCGAAGTTCAAAATTATTAGGTTCGTCGCCCTTGTTGTTCCAGTGCGACGTTAATTAAACCAGCCAAACAAACAAGATGTTCCTTTAAACTTTTATTTTGTATGCTGCTTTTCTGTAGTAGACATAAATAATTGCTTTATTAACCATATAACTTAATTGTAAACTACCTATCTGACTGGCAAATCAATAACCTAATGAATGAAATGCTGAAATTAGTTCTTTTTGAAACTAAGTTTTTGAATGAGACTTTCAGATTTCGAAACAAAACTTCAAATATGATCTAAAAGAACTTGCACACAAAATCTAAAATAAAAGTTAAGACTGCTTCAATATTGTCAAGTTTTTTAAAACTAAATAAATGTAGATATAATTTCGTATGTCTTAAATAGATTTATGGAGTTAACAGAACCTATAGCTTCTTATATTCTGTATGCCCTTAGAAGAGTAGCAAAGCTGTTATGGTGGCGAGCTATTATCAGGCTCTGTTTCAGTAGAGTAGCTGACCTCGGGGACTTGCCTTCCTTATGTAAGTTCGAGCATCATACCCTGAGGCACCCTAGTGATCTTTCTTTCCTACGAGGTTTACTGTCTTTGATAAAGAGTGGATACGCCCCGTGTTACCCTAGCGATCATTCTGTTTCTACCCTTCTTGTCAACCCATTTTTGTCTTCAATTTTTTTCTCACGTCTAGACCACAGTAAAATCTTTGGAACAATATTGCCATATCTGGTGCTTGAGACAATAACTTTCACTCACTCACACTCTTATTCCAGTTTATCTACGTAGATGTTTTTCAGTAGTTTTCCTTATTGTGATTTGTTTACAGCGATTGGTAGGCACAGGCATCACTCAACCGAGGCACCTTAGTGATCTATTCTTTCCCATGGGATTTACCGCCTCTAATAAACACAGATGACTCACCTCCTGGATACCGTTGAGATTCTTATCTATTTTAAACCACACGTCTAGACCACAGTTGCTCCTTGTTTAATGGATATATGGATTTTGAGCCAATAAGATTCACTTTCACTCACTGCAGTGATTAGTACTTCTCCCGTCTGTTAATTTTTTTTCAACTGGAGAACTGGAATGGAAAGTCAAACTATCTATATCCAACGTTTTATGCAGCAAGTAAAGCAAATATTAATTCTGAACTTTCAGTTCTTCAATTTTCAAACGCCTAAATCCGTTATACTTCACTTGGAACACCCTGCCAAATCTGGCCTTTCGCCCATTAAATCATACACTCACTCATTTGATTTTTCTTCACTTCTTTGCTGCACTCAGCCTCCAGAGATGCCCTAGTTATCTTTTTCTATTTTCGACCCTCTATGGCTGTCAATTTTTCTTTTCAGTTTTTTCACGTCTAGATCATATCTTTATACTTCACTAGCTTCACTTTAACGTTGTTTGGCGCAAGGCCACAACTGGCGTATGTTCTATTAAAAATACTTTTTCCGACCCTTTTTCTTATTAACCAATTTTTGTAATTTTTTCAATTTTTACCACTAGACCACAGTTAAATCTTGTTTGGCGCAGCGTAACCATATTTAGCTCTTGAGAAAATAAACTTTACATTCACTCTCACTCACATTAAAGATATTATCATTCACTCATTCAAGCGTCTAGTTTGCAGTTACACTTAGTCACAAAAGTAAGTATGCAACTCGTAGTTTAAGTGAAAAAGCTCTAGTTCTCAAATAAATATAAGAAAAATATTATTTTGGAGAGTTGTTTATAGCTTCTGATTCAAGTCGTAAAGTAATGAAAAATAAACCAAATCATTATATTTTAAAAACCTTTAAGAGTAATTTTGTTAACTACCAGTAGAAATTTAAATCACAAAAGTATGTATGCACTCTGAATTTTCGACTTTTAAATAGGCTGAATGAAACTTCTCGAGTGATTTTTCGTATTTCAGTGATAAGTTTAGCAGTTCTGCTACAAAGCTTGTATAAGTTTGAGCTTTAAATACATCAACAATTCACCAATGCCTCCACGTGGAAAAGAATTATCCAAAGATCTAAGGGATGCAATGATAAAGCTCTATAAGGAAAGCAAGTCCCAAAGGCAAATCGCTAAAATCATAGGCAGGAAGTCCTGCAACAGTGCAAAAAATCATTGAAAAGTTCCAGGCTGAGGGAAATACTCTAAATAAGCCAAGAACAGGACGACCGCCCATTTTGACGGATCGAGAAAGGCGAAATATTGTTGGAAATGTGAAAAAAAAAAATCCGATGATTAGCGCGCCAAAATTGACAACTGATGTGAAAAACAATTTTGCGAAGTCATGCAATCCTGAAACAATTCGCCGTGTGTTACGGAAGGAAGGATACCATGGTCGAAATATGCGAAGAAAACCATTTGTAAGCAAAGTGAATCGCAAAAAGAGAATAGATTTTGCAAAAGAAAATGTAAAGCAGGACACAAATTTTTAGAATTCCGTGATTTTTTCGGACGAAAGTAAATTCAACATCCACAGGTCAGATGGACACCAAAAAGTTTGGAGGAAAGCAAATGCAGCTCTAGAACCAAAGAACATGAGAGGAACTGTAAAGCACGGTGGTGGTTCGATAATGGTTTGGGGTTGCATGGCAGCAACTGGAGTAGGAAATTTAGTTATAATCGACGGAATAATGAATCAATATAGCTATTTGAATATTTTAAAGAATAATCTAAGCCAAAGTGCTTCTAAATTGGGACTCGGTGGATCCTTCACTTTCCAACAAGATAATGATCCCAAACATACTGCTCGGGTTGTTCGGGAATGGCTGCTATATCATGTGCGAAAACAGCTAAAAACCCCACCGCAGTCACCTGATCTTAATCCCATTGAACACTTGTGGGATTATCTCGATCGCCAAATTAGAAAACAAGAGATCAAAACTAAGAATGATCTAAAAAAAGCCCTTTTGGAAGAGTGGCAGAAAATACCATCTTCTGTCACTCAAAATTTAGTAAAATCAGTGCCATCTAGATTGAGAGCTGTTATAAAGGCCAAAGGCTATCCAACAAATTACTAATTTTTTTGAAAAATTGTAAAATTTGCAATATTAATGTCTTTGTTTTTGTTTGCATACTTACTTTTGTGATGTAAATTACATCCTATTTTAAGTTAAGCTCATCTTGCTAATTAAATATTTGTACTTTTCAGATATTTTTCATTTTGTAATTAAGCTAGATTTTGCTGTAATCGAAATAAATCGTTAATTTGAAAACTCTAATATTGTAGGTCTGTTTTTTTTTCATAGGACATCATCACATACACTCTGCATACTTACTTTTGTGACTAAGTGTACATCTTGTTTGGTGCTGTATGACTGCCTCTGGCTCTTGCGCCATTAAACTCCACTATCACTCACTCACTCCCTTCCCTCAGGGGCTTACCTTTTTCGAAAAAGTCCAGGCATAACTCACTCAAAACACTCAAGCTATATTTTTCAATTCCGATAGAGTTCACTGTCTTTGGTTAACGCTGGCGACGCGCTCCCAGGATACACTAGTTATTTCCCCTTTATTTATGAATATCCTTCTTGCGATTCAAATTGTCTTCCCCCATTTTTGAGACTTCTCGTTCACAGTTGTACTTTGTTTGGCGTATCATAGGATTACTTGGTTGTGTCGTCGTTGAAATCCACCAATACTCATCCACTCACTCCTCTTTTACAATCAGACTTCCTCGATCATAAGCCCCTGCTATTCCCCTTCTAGGTGGACCCGTGTGGTGACCGGGGATGACAGAATAGTCTCGCTGTAGCTCATGTATGTCGTAAGAGGTGACTAAAATGAGTACCCAGCGTCTGGGGGTATAGCCGGCACCCTGCCCCTGCGGATTATATCAGGGGACCTCAGGGACTTGTCTCCTTCAGGTAAGTACGGGCATCATGACCCCGAGGCACCTTAGTGACCTTTTTCTTTCCCATGGGGTTTACTGTCTTTTGTAAACACGGGTGACTCATTTCCGGGATACCCTAGCGATCCTTCTCTATTTTCGACCCTCCTTGTCAACCAATTTTTGTCTTTTTTCGACTTCCCGTCTAGACCACAGTTTAATCTTGTTTGGCGCACCATAGCCATTTCTGGCTCTTGCACCAATAAACTTTACATTCACTCACTCCTTTTTTTTAACTACAACTCAAGTAAAATAATATAAAATTTTATTATCGTATATTACAAACTAACAGGATGGGGGCGTGTCGATCTGTTCCTTCCTAAGAAGTTTATTGTCTTCGGCAAACACACACGCCCCCCCTCCAAATGCATTTCCTAGTGATCCTTTTCTGTCTTAGATCCTCATTGTCTCCAAAAATTACTTTTCCACATTTTGGCCATAGATCAGGGAAAATCTCCTGTGGTGCAACATATCCATATGTGGCTCTTGTGCCATTACACTCTTCCGGCACTCGCTGGCGACTTGTGACCACTAGGCAATCGCGTCTAAAAATTTCAAAAAAATAGAGAAAAATACTGAACTAAAAAATAACGAATAAACCGGAATTTGTAGATTCCGATTTGCTGGATATGTGTAATTAGACTTTTCATTTATGACCTATATAAGTTCTTGGTGACGATGAAGTTCTAATGCTTACTTTAATATTTGATCTTTTTTATATAGTTTTTGTTGGTATAAGCATTTTTATTGTATTTGTTGAAATTTTAAATGTATGATTTTGCAATTTGTTTCGTTTCTTTACTACTCGATTCAGTATCGAGTTCTAATGAGTTATTTTCTGTTTTTTTAGATTTGGAAATTAATAACAAAGAACATTAAAATGGAAGAAACTCGATGCAGTTTTAGAAGTGTACTTTCATTTTTACGCTCGGTCGTTAAAAAAAACAAGATTGCTACCTCTGCAATTTTTACGATCTTTTCTATCATTATCTGTCTAGATTTTATGGATATTGATGAGAATTTTCAAATCAGATTCACTACGTACATGGCGATGATTATATTTTGTTTCTTTACAACATATAGTCAAAGAGGTAAATGCAAATTATGGGAGAGATTGGCAAATTCCAATCGTAAAGAAGATCCAATTGCGGAACGCTTCATTGAGGTAAAGGCTTCCCCGGAACATGCAGAAAATGTCGACTCGCAACCACCATCATCTCCTGAAGCTCCTGAAGGAATAATCGAAAGAATTCAAGGTAACTCATTTTTTTCCGATTTTGATTATTAACACTCAAATTACGATTTTTATTTTTCGTTGAGTCGTACTTTCTTGAGTCCTGATGCCATTAAACACCCGTCATGTAGTGGGCTGATATACGTTAAGGCGGTCGAAGCTCGATTTCATTACTTTAGGACGATGAAGTTCGGCGAGTGATGTGCTAGATCGGTTGTCATTCTCCCAGCTTGACGACCCTAGCGATCTTTTTCTTTAACATGGGGTTTATCGTTTTTGGTAAACACGGGTGACACATCTCCCGTTCCCCTAGCGATCCTTCTGTTTTCGACCCTCCTAGTCAACCAATTTTTGTTTTTCAATTTTTTCACGTCTATATTAATTATGTTTGGGTAGCATAGCCACATCTTCTTAAGCGCTTGCGTCAATAACCTTTGCATCATTCTTAGCTTAACGAACTTGTGAAGTAACCAGGTGTCAAAGAATAGTCCTAGATGTCGTAAGAGGCTACTAAAATGGGTACCCAGTGTCTGGGGTCGGGTATCCTGCCCTTGGGGATTATATCGGGAGACCTCGGAAACTTGCCTTCTTTAGGTAGGTGCGGGCATCGTGTCCTTTAGGCACCTCGGTTATCTTTTCCTTACCTATTAGGTTCACTTTCTTTGGTAAATACAGGTGATGCGATCCTTCTCCATTTTCGACCCTCCTTGTAAATAAAGTTTTTACTTTTTTCTATTTTTCACACGTCAAGATCAGTTTTGCATTTTACCCGCTTTGCTCTCCCTCACTTACTTTGTCGCAGAATTACCACATTTGAATTTTGTGCCATTACAAATCACTCATTCACGTGATTCGCTCGCTAAATTCGCATTGACAATCATCTCTCATTCAAACGTTTAGATCAGTTACATCTTATTTGGGGCAGCATAGTCACATCTGGCTCTTGCGCCATAAAACTTGACCATCCCCTCCTAGCATGACGATGGCCTAAACCTACGAGGACTAATGGTCTTCGTCCACATAAACTTCGAATTATTTTTGGGTTCGATGTTAGTAAACAATCTTATTTAAATTTGAAAGACTCCGACGAGAGCGAAGAAAAGGCGGATGTTATTCACCTTGAATCGATTTAGTGTTGCATCGGAGACCAATGAGTTTCAAATGTGTTGATTTGTTTCCCTTAAAAAGAAAGTAGTTTGATTTGTTCAATAACGAATAGCTTTTTATTCAATCATGGGTTGTGAATATCGTAATTTTAAACTCCTCCTTATAGGGGATTTGATACATATAAACTCGTTATCTAATGCAGGCGGGACGTTGATGCTTAAAGTTGTGTATCAACTCGAGTGTTGTCCTTATTTGATTGAGGTTTAAAATCTTTAATAGTTGTGCATATAGTTGGATATTGAATGCAATTGAATCTGTCTCCCAAAAGGAACGTGACTTTTTCTCTTGTCGGGAACTTAAATGACCAATGTCAAGGTAACATACTGAAATGGCAATTGCCGAACTTATTTAAAGAAATATTTCGGATACTGTTTATCGGATGCCCTCAGGGCTTGCCTGCAGGTAAGCATTCTAGTGATCTTTAACTCCAATAGGGTTTAGTCTTTGGTAAACATGGATGATGAGCCCCAGGGATACCATAATGATCCTTCTGTTTTTCACTTCCTTTTGTCAACCAATTTGGGCCGCGGTAGTCTAGTGGATTCGTGACTGGTGATATTCGTTCAGTCGCGGGTTCGATCCTTGGCTGCCAAAGACCCGCCATGTAGCCGGGGCTGATGCACGTTAAATCTGTCGGGGTCCAAAATCTTCCCGTTGGCGTGGTGTGGAAATTAGGAGAGGGGGTACCAGGTGTGGTGTCCTCCTTGTCACTTGACCGAGGCTCAAAATTTCGAGTTCCGTCACCAATAGCTCGTGTTGCTCCTAGTGTGACGTTAATTCAACCAAGATGGGAGAAAAAGTTGTCGTCCTGGTTGCTTGACCGACGTTTATAATTTTGAGGTGAATGGCCCTCTTGCTGTTTCTTAGTGCGATGTTAATAACCAATAATGTCTTACTGCAAATATTGTCGCGTAGTTGTTAAATCAGGTTAAATTGAAGATAACGTATTACTGAAAGCAGCAACACTTGGCTGAGAGTTCCCTGAGATTACATGCCTTTATATATCTCATTGGAATATTTCGGAACAACTAATCTTGTATCGTAAAGAATATTCTGTAAGTTTTTGGAAATTAAATTGTTCCATTTCTTATTATAATAACCTTCACACGATCTTTGCTATCTTTAGGAGTTGAACTTGGGAACCTCTCTCGTTTTGTAGATAAACGTCATACCTCGATGCCAACAGCGCTTGTGAGCATCGCGGCAATATAGTATTGAAGCAACATTATAATATAGATAGTACAACAAAACATCAACACGGTATGACGTAAAAGATGGAAGTTTCAATATGGACATAGTTCTCGTTATATCGATGTAATTATTTTACACTCGGGGAAAAATAGTAATTCGCAGAAACTGATAAGTATATATTTTTTCCAATAAAAACACTTTGTTCAAAGATGATAAAAACTTCGTTAAAAATTAAAAATTCTTTACCTGTCACTTGGATAACATTTTACATGAATGGCAGCTAAAAGGAAGAGACCTCGATCAAAACCGGTATTGTGACCGGTAAAGGATTTCGTTGGATAAACATGGATAACATTTAGGATAAATCTCTTCATAAAAGGTAGAAAATACTTAAAATTTTTTTTGGATAATTAATTCGATGTAGCCATAGATATTTGGAGTGTTATTTGATATTCAAAGGTATTAAAAAAAGAATCTAAAACGTTTTTAGGTGTGAGAAAACTATCTAAATTAAATTTATCGCCAATTGCCATCGTGTTGTACCAGAGATGTTATTCACCCAATCCACATCTAGTAACTGTCAAAGATATTAATAAACTTTGTTTAATTTACCAACGTGTATCCAAGTAATTACAGAGAGGGGAAGGGGTAGCTCGGGTGTTGTCCTTGTCACTTGACCGTGGTTCAAAATTACGAGGTCCGTCGCCAATAGCCCTCGTGTTGCTTTTAGTGCTACGTTAATGAAAACTAAACTAAACCAATTAATTGCAAGATAATATGAAATTTTAAAACAGGGTGAATGACATAGTAATTACTATGTACTATGCACTTCTAAAAAAAAATAAATTAAAACCTGTTAAATCCTGATAAACTAATATTTATTCGAAGTTGACGTGTTATTTTTCGTACTAGTAAATTTTTCCTCTAAACAATGAAACTTGTGAAGTTTGCACACCGGAAATTATCTGAAACATTATGCAGAATTGTTCTGGAGTACATTAATTTCTCCTTAATCTATGATAAATTCTATTTTGAATGTTAAGACTAATTATAAACGGGGACCACTTATGAGGCTTCACTAGCCATGAAAATTGTTACGAGATGTATTGAATACGGAAGACATACTGGGGCCGCGGTAGCCTAGTGGTCAAGGTCGTGTACTCGCGGCCGGCGGTTTTCGCTCAGTTGTGGGTTCGATCCTTGGCTGCCAAAGACCCGCCGTGTAGCCGGGGCTGATGCACGTTAAATCTGTTCGGGGCCCAAAGTCCTCCCGTTGGCGTGGCGTGGTGTGGATGTTAGGAGAGGGGGTACCAGCTCAGGTGTCGTCCTCGTCACTTGACCGTGGTTCAAAATTACGAGGTCCGTCGCCAATAGCCCTCGTGTTGCTTCTAGTGCGACGTTAATATAAAACTAAACTAAACTAAACGGAAGACATACTGCACAGCCGCAATTTAAAAGTATACAAAATTTAATTCTCTGTTTTGAGCCCTGGGCAGTACTCCAGATGGACTTAAGGAACTTCCAGTCACAGCATATTAATGTTGCAAAAATTTTGTGGTACATTTTCCCCAGCCCAGTGATCGTGGACTCTCGACCGACACTTTAGTTGAGTCGTAGGACCCGTGTGGTGACCGGGAATGACGGAATAGTCCCACTGTTGCTCGTGGATGTCGTAAGAGGCGACTAAAACGGGTGCCCAGCGTCTGGTGGTATAACAGGGGACCTCGGAACATGTCTTCCTTGGGTAAGTACGGACATCGTGACCCATAGGCACCCCAGGGATCTTTTTTCTTACCCATGGGGTTCCCTTTCTTTGGTAAACACGGGTGATGCGTGCCCGGAGTGCCCTAGCTATCCTTTATTTTCAACACTCCTGTCAATTAATTTTTGTCTTTCATTTTCATCACTTCTAGTCCACAGTTAAATTATAGTTATTTGACGCAACATAGCCTCATCTGGCTCTTGCGCCAATAATCATTTTTCCTCACTCATTCGTCGAGTTGTGGGTTCGAGCCCTAAAAGTATTAAAGACCCGTATAGTGGGGTTTATGAGAGTTAAATCTGGTCGAAGTTCTAAGTCCTCACTTTGACGTTATTTGAAAGTTTGGATAGATTTCAGCTCGGTTCTCGTCCTCATTACTTGACTGAGGTTCCCCCCAATTACGAGTTCTATCATCAATTGCCCTCGTTTTTCTTCTCAGTGGGACGTTAATAAGCACTCACAAAAACAGTGGTACATTGCGGCTTCCAAAAGAAAAACAGGAAATTGAAATATCTCTGAGAAATGCCTCGTATGTTAAGAATGCTCGTACTACAAGTCACAAAATTTGGTAAAATCATTGCACTAGCGAATAAAAGAAATAACCGATTTACTGAAATGTTTAAGTTTACGACTACTTCTCTGGCGCAAAGTAAAAGTTCAGTTTATTTTTAAGGTATTAATTTTGCACTAGTTCTTTAAAAAAAAAAATTCAAAAATATTTCAGTTGACGGGTATTAAAATTTTACTCGTTCGTTATATTAAGAATGTAATTTTTCCCTTTATTCTGGTGCATGAATACTTTTGGCATTCAACGTAGGTTGTAAATTAATATTTATAATTTCAGAAAGACCAGTTAGCGAAAATATCGTAATTGAAGCCGACGTTCATCGAATCGATTACAATTCACCATCTCGCACAAGTGCTGCAACTTCTGTTCAAAGCCCGTCTGCTCCTTCCGATTCTCAGCCATCAGGAGTTACCGCTACAACAAGCCCAATTAAACTTCCAAGTTCCGTTTCAGATCCAAGTTCTGGAATTACAGACAGTTTAGACGCCGCTGCTTCTCAAGGCCCGTCAAGCAATTAATGCCGAGGTCTTAATTACTCGTGTAATCTTCAAGAGTAATTTTTATGTTTTATATCCTTTTTATAAGCTGTGTGTTGCTTTTTTAACCTTAGAAATATACAAGATTTTTAAAATAAAAGCTTGCTCTAGTTCTATGGAGCATTTGTATTGTCTTTTAAATATTCAATAAAATTTATTAGAAAATAGGTAAAAATTTCAATTTATTTCAACATGTTTGCTTTGGTGTCATGCTTTTTAAACTTTCCGTTTTAAATTACTTAAGTTTCTTAATGATAAAGAAGTGAAAAAACATTTTGAACCGCAATCGTATTTGGTAAAGATGGACTTCCAGTGGTTTGGTGGCCGCAGTTGCCTAGTCATTGCGGACTCGCTGCCGGAGGTGTTTGATTCGTGGGTTTGAGCCCTGATGCATTAAAAACCCGTTAACCGCGGCTGTTAAATCTGTCGTGGCTCAAAGTCCTCCAATTGAAATGGAGAGAGTTTGCAGAGGGTGTAAGCTCGGATGACCTTTTCG
>BMAW01001518.1:101338-131965 GCA_019974015.1 Nephila pilipes | reverse complement strand
ATTCATCCAACAGCATTTTAGGTTGATTTAGCGTTCCTTGAATTCCTATTTTCGTTTCTTCTCTGTTTCAAATTTCGTACAATAGTGTACAGAAATATTTCAGAAAAATTCTAATTTTATTTAAAGTGGCTTTATAATCTAGTTTTAATTATTTTTTTTTAAATATATATATTTCTAAAATATATTTTTGAAAGAATACCTACACCGGAACTTTCGATTGAAAAGAGCTTGGTTTTGTTTGAAGAACTCTTTTGTGATGGAACGGATCTTCAGAAAAAACGAGGAAGAAAATATCTTTACAGTATATGCACTAAAAATGCCTTATTTCAAATAAAACTGTATATGCATTTCTACTAAATTTGGTTTTTTAAGTTTATAATAGTTTTATCAATAAGAAAATTATATATAAAAGCAATACTTAAATTGACATATTTTCGCACAAATTATCACTCTTAAAAATAAAAATGCATCATAAGATTCTCATCTTTTCAAAAGTGTTTTATGATCCTAATATTTCTCAAATTAACTAATATATATTTTTTAAAAAAAGTATTTATTTCTTCAAAGGAATACTAAACAGCGAGTGTACAAATAGATGTCTTACAGTGGCGATGCTATATTATATGTACTGGGTTTTAAACATTAGAAAATAAATAAAAATTAATTTTACCGGTTGATATTGTGTCCGCTTAACACTTTTAGTTCGTATGAAATGAATTTTAACTAAAATTTAATGTTTTTTACATACTGCCTCTCAAAAGGTTAAAGTGGCCGCTGAAGCCTAGTGATTAAGGCATTGAACTCTCAGCCGGTGGTTTCGTTGAGTCGAAAGGCCACGGTAGCCTAGTGGTCATGGCTTCGGATTCGTGGCCGGCAGTTTTCATTCCGTCGCGACTTCGACCCTTAGCAGCTAAAGACCTGCCGTGTAACTGCGGCTGATGCACATTAAAACTGTCGGGGCCCAAAGTCCTTCCGTTGGCGTGGTGTGGATGTTAGGAGAGGGGGTGCCAGCTCAATTATCGTCCTCGTCACTTGACCGTGGTTCAAAATTACGAGGTCCGTCACCAATAGCCCTCGTGTTGCTTCTAGTGCGACGTTATTATAAACTAAACTATATTGAATGCTGCTATCAATGTGCTTCTTTCTGATTTACTGATTTGTGGTTGCAACTTTGATATCCGTTAAGAAAGTGGGTGGGTGGGACAATTGAACTTTGTAAACAAATCAGAATCGACGCATGAGTGAAGAAACCGAGGAATCTAATAATACACTGCACAACTTTTGACTAGATAAGCACCTCAAAATGAACAGTAGCACACGAAATTAATGGCAACCCAAAACTAGTCATTATTATATGTGAAGGGGATAATGACCTTAATCCTTGTTATTCGTAAAGATTATTAACTTTTCCATGATATCGAGGGTAGGAGGATATTACCTACCTTCCACCTGAGGGCCGTAAGCTTCATGACCGCCAATATTCAAATCGCGAGTGCGAGCTCTTAATTCCTGCCGTATGGAATTTAGTGTATTTGTGTACTTAGACGGTTACATTAAAAAAACATGGCGACAAAAGTCTGGTAATAGACAACATTTTGCTCTACGATTTCAAACAGAAATTGTGCGAGAAAATAGTCGGTGACAAATTTGGTTCGTATATTCTGCAAAATAAAAAAAAAATACCACCTTTCGAAGTCTTTTTTTAAGCAAAAAAAAGAGGTACCCATAAGATTCAGATTTATAAGATATAGACACTGTCTTGATATTCTGGAACTTGACACCAAATGAGATAGACTGGGAAAGGAAGTATTCAAAATACACACATTATGCAATGTACAAACTGTTACATTGAGCCACACAATCTCCTATCGTATAGCCTCTCCTGTAAGCGATAATACTTGAGTATCAGAAAGGACAATGTCTGGGGAAGAGGCAAGAAGGAGTTGCGAGCGTCGTAGGTTTGAAGTATGTTCTGCCAAGAACGTCAAAGAATTTGAGAGCCTTAGTTGCGGATGAATAGACTGTGGGAACTCATGTCAATTTCTAAGAATCCTGTTAGACTTTGGCCTTGGACCTGATCCTGGGGATATTGTAAGTCTTCTAGCTTTGAAGAAAACTACGATAGTTATACTTTTCCATTAAGAAAATTGTGAGGATCTATGTTCCCTTGATGTATCCGTGATAAAGGGGCATATTCAAAGAGAGACATTAAAAAGAACACGGATTGATCTCTTGTAGCATGCTTTGTGAATAGACCGTTCTCTTTCCGTGGAATACCATTTTCCGCCTCTTAACAGGTCAAATGAAAGTCCCCGACCTACCATAGTAAAACATATGTTTTTGGCAAAATTAGTTTTTTTTATTCAACATAATTCCCTTCAAGGGTGATACACTGATTATAGCGACCCTCCAACTTTTCGATACCATTTTTGTAGTACGATTTGCCCTTTGCTTCAGAATAGGCCTCAGTTTCGGTGATCACCTCTTCATTCGACGAAAATTTCTTCCCAGCGAGCATTCTCTTGAGATCTGAGAACAGGAAATAGTCGCTGGGGACCAGATCTGGAGAATACGGTGGATGAGGAAGCGATTCGAAGCCCAATTCATGGATTTTTGCCATCGTTTTCACTGATTTGTGACATGGTGCATTGTCTTGGTGAAGCAGCACTTTCTTTTTCTTCAAATGCGGCCATTTTTTGGCGATTTCGTCCTTCAAACGGTCCAATAATGCTATGTAATAGTCGCTGTTGATGGTCCTTCCTTTTTCAAGGTAGTCAATGAAAATTATTCCATGCGCATCCCAAAATACAGACGCCATAACCTTGCCAGCCGACTGTTGCGTTTTCCCACGCTTTGGAGCGGGTTCATCGTGTGCAGTCCACTCGGATGACTGTCGATTGGACTTCGGAGTAAAATGATGGAGCCATGTTTCATCCATTGTCACATATCGACGCAAAAACTCGGGTTTATTACGCTTGATCATCTTCAAACACTGCTCCGAATCATCAACTCGTCATTGTTTTTGGTCAAAAGTGAGCTCGCGCGGCACCCACTTTGCGCAGCGCTTTCCCATACCCAAATATTCGTGAATGATATGATGTACACGTTCAGTTGATATCTTTAGAGTGTCTACTATTTCATTCAATTTCAATTTACGGTCATTCAAAATCATTTTGTGGATTTTTTTAATGTTTTCGTCGGTAACAACCTCTTTTGGGCATCCACTGCGTTCACCGTCTTCGGTGCTCATTTCACCACGTCTAAACTTAGCATACCAATCCTTGATGGTGGATTTTCCTGGGGCAGTGTCCGGAAACTCGTCATTAAGCTAAGTTTTTTTCTTCAACTGTATTTTTTCCCTTCAAAAAGCAATATTTTATCAACACGCGAAATTCATTTTTATCCATCTTTTTCACAATAACAAAAGTTGCTTCACTCAAAATGCTATAATTCACAAACTAATGATCCGACAGCTGTTAAATTTATACACGCATCTTTTGAGGGTTAGGGCTAACTAAAAAACATATGGATTTAATTCTAGTAGCGTCATCTATGTGTCAGGCCGGGGACTTTTCAATTGACTTGTTATTTTTTTTTTTTATTTTTGTTCCTCAACAGATGCCTTAATCAGACCTATTTTTTCCATGTGTAGTAAACAATGACTGCATGTTTTCAATTGAAGTGTACGGTTTTTCAAAATGAAAAAAAAAAAAAAAGAAAAAAAAAATCGGATATTTTTTCCAATGTCTCACCATTCCTGATTGAAAAGACCATAGTATAAGGATTGTCAAGACCATTCTCAAGGTACGTTCTTGGTACTTTTTCCTGAAAGTATCATTTGCGAAACAAGCTTCATCTCTTGTAAACCTGCCATATCTGGTCACTTGTGATGTTAGCCTTGGTTTTTCTAGAGGAGTAATACCTGTAGCAACTTTGTTGTATGAGTCTACAGAAGAAATCATTGAAAATATACAGGTGCAAAATGTATGTGAAGTCCAGTGAATAACAATTCAAATGCATATATAGATACAGGTGCTTGACATAAATCATCTTATGACCTTTTCGACGCTTGATCCGACGTAGTTCGTACGGGTAGCCTACCTTAACTGTCCAGTTAGACCGTACTTTAGATATCCTTTTCCTTTGCCATATTTTGGGCACCCGGAATGGACTACAGAAAAAAGCACTGCGTTAAAAATAAAAGTTTTAATTTTTAACGTGGCCATTTCTTTTTTCCGTAGTCCTCCTCGATTTCTTTGCTTTAAGTTTGATGTATTGTGTCTTCACGTACGCCAGCCTCTGAAGTAAATTATGCATCAGTGGTCGAAGAACTGCAAAAGCTCCGTAAGAGGAGTGAGTTTGACTAGATGTTCTCAAATCCATTATATCCCAACAACATCCAGCATGTGTATACTTCAGAAAACATTTTTCAAGAGTACTATGGGAACTAGAATACATTATTTACGAAGGGATGTTACTGCATCTGTCAGTACAGACACTAACGTACTGAATTAGATTTAAAATAATTTTATGTCTCCAAGATCTAGAACATGAGCTTTGGGTTTTTTAGCTCTTACTCGGACCAATAGGTTTACACACAGAGAGAGGGTGAATATGTAAAATTATACCGTCAATAAATATTATTACCATAAATCTGTAATATCTGTGTTTATTTTGTATCTCATCATTACCATCGATCAATGAGCATTTAAGATGCACATAACATATCAAATGAACATCCTTTTTTCTGTAGCCTTATCTAGCCTCAACCGAAATTTCTTTCCTTTGATTTTTTTAAGTGATCACCGAGGTCCTTCACTATATGTTGTATTCTACTACTGATAATGTTATTGAACAAAAATGGGCTTTGTATAGCAGTTTTCCAATAACCCCCACATTATTGATTCATATAAATAATGTGGGGTTATTGATTCATATAAATAATGCTTCAATTTATTTGGAAGCAGGAGTTCAGGTGCTAAAAATTTAATGTACAGTACATACTATAGTCTTTCCTTGCAGTTGACTTCTGTCGACGTAAAACCAAATTCTAAATAACTGCCATTATATTTGCAATTTCACTTTTTCACTGATGTGACATTGGTTGAGAGAGTACTTCTTTCAAGTTCAATTTCGTTACGTTTTTTACTTTTTAATGAAAATCAGTCCACCAATGAAAATCCTAGTTATCTTTTTCTTTCTAATAAGGTTTACTGTCTTTGGTAAACAGGAGCGACACTCCCCAAAATACCTCCAAGTGAGCCTTCTTTATTTTGGGTCTTTCTTCCCATTAAATATTTATTTTTTCAAACATCTGGATTACAGATGCACAATACTTATAGCAGTAAAGTCAGATTTGGCTCTTGCGACATCGATCTCTAATTTTGCTCACTCACATCAGTAAAATAAGCTCAAAAACTATTTATCTGAGTCTATAAGAGAGAACTAATACAGCACCGCGTGAAAAATATACACACTAGGGTTTAGTATCTAAAGATAAACTATCTTCTTTTGTATATTGAGAGTTAAGTTTCCTTTCCATGTCAAGGCATGAAATTACTAGGTCAAAGATGTTACAAATCAGAAAATTTGAAGTGAAGAAGAAAAGAGGTAAGTATCACTATCGCCTTAGTTTAAAAATGTTTTCACTTCTGTCTACTTTCTGCTGAATTTACACCATAGTGAAAAGTTTCAAGCACTGAAGTAAAACTTTTTGCACATGAAAAGTAAATGTTCAATTAAAGAAATCTCCAGTTTTCACCAAAGATGGAAGTTTTGTTTCGTTGAAATCAATAAAACTGATTAATAACTGATTCATTCCAAGAGAAGAAATCGGCGAAAAATTATAATGTTTTCGAGGAGAGTAGTCATGGTTGCGAGCTCATGGCCACGTTGTTTCTATCCATTTGAGGGTATGAATCCTCATGACGATAAAAACCCGTTATATAGTGAGCCTAATACATGTTAAATCTATCGAGACGGAACATCCTCACGTTGTCAAGGTGTAAACGCGTGAGAGAGAGGTGCCAGCTCAGGTGTCATCCTCGTCACAGGATGACACATAGTGGTCGCAGTAACCTAGTTATCATGGTCGAGGCCGGCGGTTTTCGTCGAGTCATACATTCAAGCTTTGATACCACTATAGACTCGCCGTGTAACAGGGGCTGATGCACGTTAAATCTGTGAAGGTCCAAAGTCTTCTCATTGACGTGGTATGGAAATTATTAGAGTGGAGTACCAGCTATGTGTCGTTCTCGTCACTTGACCGAGTTTCAAAATTACGAGGTCGTCCGTTGTCAATAATCGTCGTGTTGTTTTTAATGCGACGTTAATATAACCAACTAACCAATCAAAATGGGACGTTAATAAACACTCAATCCCGCCAAAGGGAATAGCATCAAGTGCAGTAGTGATAAGTTAAATTTTTTAGTGATCCAATTATCAGCTATGATGTGGTCCTGTTAATTGAGCGGTCATTGTTGTGAGCTCGTGGCCGGTTTTGTTTCCGTTGAGTCATGGGTTCAAGCCCTGATACCACTAAAGACTCGCCGTGTAGTGGAGCTGATACTCGTTTAAAATGTCGAGGCTGAAAACCGTGCGGCGATCGGGTGTGAAAGAAAAGTTCCCCTGTAGCTCATGCATGTCGTGTGAAGCGACAAAAATGGGTACCCAGTGTCTAAAGTACAGACAGTATCCTACCCTTGGGGAGTTTTTCAGGAAACTGGTCCTCCAGGTTGGGAGACTTCAGGGCCTTCTTTAGGTAAATATGGGCATCAAGACCCCGAGGAACCCTAAAGATTTTTTTTCTTTCCCATGGAATTTACTGACTATTGTAAACACGAATGAAGTTCTCCTGGATACTCTAGCGACCCTTTTTTTTTATTTCCGATCCTCCTTCTTAATTAATAACAATCAATTGTTATTTTTTTTTCCAAACGTCTAGATCGTAGCTTTACCTTGTTTTGGCGCAGCATGGCCATACCTGGCTATTGCATCATTAAATTTCTATCAATCACTCACCCATCGGGGCAGTAAATTTTCCTGTAAGCACAGAGGGGAAGTCGAGAGGAGAGCTCGCAGATGTTGTCATCATCACTTGACCGAGATCCAAAATTACCAGGTCCGTCACCGATAACACTCGAGTTGCTTCTAAGTGCGATATTAATAAACAATCAATTAAATCCTTCTCCCCAAAAATGGAAGCTCCGTTTGGTTGAACTCATTAAAATTAGTCTGATGATTCGTTTGGCACTTGTCACACAATTCATTCCGTGAGCGGAAAATGGCATGAAATTAAAATATTTTTAGATATAGAAAATTATGATTTCGCAGCCTCAGTGCATTGTACCTAAACATCTTATTGGCCACATTTTTGAAGTACTCAGTTATACGCCTTAGTGAGATACGGTTTTAATGAGGATTGACATGACGACCACGGTATCCTAGTGATCCTAATCGCGAGTTTATTGCCGGTGTTGTTTCCGCCAAATCGTAGGTTCGAGTCCTAATGCCTCTAAAAACTCTTCTTGATGCGGAGCTAATGCATCTTAAATAAGTCTAGTTTAGTTTTTATTAACGTCTCACTAGAAGCAATACGAGAACTATTGGCGATGGACCTCATAATTTTGAACCTCGGTCAAGTGACGAGGATGACACCTGAGCTCGCACCCCCTTTCCTAATTTCCACACCACGCCATCGGGAGGACTTTGGGCCCCGACAGATTTAACGAACATCAGCCCCGGCTACACGGCGGGTCTTTAGCATCCATGGATCAAACCTGCGACTGAACGAAAACCGCCGGCCATGAATCCAAAACCATGACCACTAGGTTACCGAGGCCACTTAAATAAGTCAAGGCTATGAGTCTTTTCATTGGCTTAATGCGGAAGTTAGGAGAGGAATATACCGGTTCAGATGTCCAGGTTCAGAATTATGAGGTCTGTTGTCAATATCCTTCGTGTTACTTGTATATCGTCAATATCCCTCAATTCTTTAATAATCAATCAATCAATTAGGATTGACATTGCAACTGTGAGCCTTAATTGGATGACGAGAACGGCATCTGAACTGTACCCTAAAGGGGGACTGTTCAGTTTATCGTCCATTAGTCTCCCAAATTGCTCAGCATAGTCAATACATTCAAACTACGATTTTACGATTCGATTCAAAACCCACAGGCTATGTAAATTGCAATCTAAATCCCCAACCTATCACATCAATTATTTCCATAACGGAAAAAAAAAGGTTTTTTTTTTAGTCATGTTGATTTTTATATTTCGCTAATAGCTTTATTCAATATTATTATTGTAATGCTCTTTATTCAAGAAGCTTATTTGACTTACAAACAACATCGTTCAAAGAGTGAATAATGCGTCATTTTGAACTGTTGATAAAATTGAATAGTATTTTCTGAGTGTATTAAATATAAAATAGGATATTAGGAAGTCAAATCAATAAGCCGAGTAGAAGATGTATATGATGAGTAGCAGTAAGAAAAAATTCAATCCAGGTATTTATATATGATATCTTATACATAAAACTTAATATCCAATAATTTAATCCCATGCTTTGCAATATTTAACGATGAAAAAGCGCTGCAAAGTAATGATATATAATTTCAAATTTTTTTAATATTATTCATAATGAAACAAAAAATTCGTTACTTTAGCAAACAAAACTATTCAGTATTCGTCTTACAATATTTTCTCCTCGTCGAAACAGTCGCTTAATTAATTACATATATATTCAGAAAAAGAGTTTTAAAAATCTAATTATTTAATAGCGCAACTTAAACTTTTAAGTTTAGTGATAGAATAATAGTGATACTTAACATCGAGGTACAATAAGATTTCTATAATATATTGAGCATGTAAATGCAAATAGTTTGAATTATTAAGAAACTTAATACTGTTGTGTGAAATCAGTTTTCGAGACAAATTAATAATTAATAATAAGTAGGCAAGCTATAAATATTCAGTTCCTGAAGATCTTCGTGAGGAAAAAATAGATGGTGTGTGCATTTAATCAAATAGACAATCGCAGTTGCTAAATTTTGAAGAGTCTGATATAATAGTCAGTTTGCAATTTTAACTTGTTGTTAACTAAGAGAATCAACTGAATGAGATTTTGAAAACCTCACGTAGCGTTTAATGAGAATCTGAAGAAGAGTAAGGTGAATTGTCTCTATTCATTGATGTGGCTCAGAATTCCTAAGTGTTTCAACAATAATTCGCTTTTACAACTTGAATATAACCAAATCCGATGAATCTCGCCTAAAGTTCTACCTTCAGTGGCACTAGCGTTTCTTTTGAGGAAAGATTGACGGAAGAGTGTCAATAAGAAAGAAAATAAAAATTAAGATTGTCGTCGAAACTTGGGCATTAATTGCATAAATTACCAATTAAACGTCAAGTCTTGACCAAAAAAACGAGTAATATGCATATACAAAGAAATATTTTAACACGAGATGCGTTAATACATATAACACAGCTCACAGTAATTAACAGTACAATCACTCTTACAACTTTTAGTTCGCTGCGAAGTATTGGACACAGGTATGGAAAGGACTTGATTTAATGATTTAAAACTGCTTAGTAAATCAAAATTTATTGCCTTCGTTGCTATTTGCAACTAGAATTCCTATTATCGGATCCAATTAACTTCTCATTAGATCCAAAGCATTGTATTTTTCGTGAACTTAAAGGAGTATTGTATTCTGCACTCAAATTTTGCCTCTTCCTTACCGATTTTTTTAGACATCATTATAATACTGAGTTCATTGAGAAGTAAAAAGTTATTAAAATAAACTTACATTTGGAACCACTTCTGCTTTTTATCCACTGTAAAGAACTCTTTAATATCTTGCATCTATTTCATTCCTCTTTTAGCTATATCATTAACGCTGAGATCCCGTAATGTTTCATGAGACATAAATAAAAATCTCCCTCCGCCCCAAATATTTGGACTAGTAATCAAAAAGCTAATGCCGAAATTAAATTTCTTTAATTTTTTTTTAACATTTCTGAGAAATAAAGTCTATTGCTTTTTCTGTAAAAAACAATCAATGTACTGATAATTTCAAATCATATATACAAATTTTGAATGGCTTGATTTGGAAATATTCATTAGAAAACCTTGTTAAATCTGATAAAAATTTGCTTTCATAAAATGAAAGAACGCCTAACAAAATATTCATATTAAGTAAAATGGATATTACTAATCTTGGGTTAGAGAAGTGAGCTTCATTTGATGAATTATACATTCCCTTTCAGTACTTCTTTCCCCTTTACAAAATCTGTGATGTGTGCTTTTCAGATGTAATATTAACGTTTGTTTTAAATCAAGGATTTACAAGATGTTTGACTTTTGGTTTGATTCCGTGGCCACGGTAGCCTAGTGGTCCTGATTTCGGATTCGTGATCGGCGATTTTCGTTCAGTCGCGGGTTCGATCCTTGGCTGTCAAAGACTCGCCGTGTAGCCGTGGCTGATGCACGTTAAATCTGTCGGGACCCAAAGTCCTCCTGGTGGTGTGATGTGGAGGATAGGGAAAGCCTGCTCAGGTGTCGTCCTCACCACCTGACCGAGGCTCAAAATTACGAGGTCCGTCGCCAATAGCCCTCGTGTTTCTTGCAGTGCGACATTAATAAAACTAAACTAAACTAAACTAAGCTTTGATTTGATTCCACCGGTGATTGCAAAATTTCTTCAATGCAACTGACGAAAAGCTTTTATTTGTTCCATATTTCTTTAATTGTTTTAAGAACATTAAATGATCCCCTCATTGCCGATGAACTTTCCACTAAGTCTGAACATGCATCGTTACAAGAAACAAATATTCCTCAAACATTTCACTTCAAATACTTTTGAAGCTCGTTAATGTCCAAATAAAACATTTAAAAGAAGTAATTGCCTTTCATATTCCTTTAGAATGATGCAAAATCCCTGGTGGTCTGATTTTAAAGATAGTCTAATCTGAGTTTCAACCAAAAAAGAAATACATGATTCAAAGAGCATCTGATCACCATTCCCCCACTCCCCAGTGCATTAAACAGATAATTCGCATTTCGTTGTTCCCCCTTCTCACTACAGTGGACACTGTAACGTAATGGTGACATAGTCGCTGGCTCGCGCCCGGTGGTTTTCGTAGAGTCGTGGGTTCGAGCCCTGATGCCACGAAAGACCTGTTGTGTTGCGGGGCTGATGCACGTTAACTTTATGGAAACCCCATGACCTACCGTTGGCATTGGACGGAAGTTTTGAGATGGAAATACCAGCTAAGGTGTCATCCTCATCACTTGGTCCAGACTTAAAATTACGAAGTTCGTCTCCAATAGCCCTAATGTTGCTTCTCAGGGCGACATTAATAAACAATGGCAATATCTCTAAGTACATATTCAGCCAAATTGTAGAATTCGAATGGATACCATCACATGTGGACTTAGATGGTAACGAAATAGTGGATCTACTGGCCAAGAGAGGCACAAAATCACATATGGAAGGGATTGCTATTCCATTGGATTCCCTTAAAAGATTCATACGCGATAAAATAAACATGGACCTGTCTAATAAATCCAGAGATAAATCTGGGGAAAATAATGCAAATGATTGGAAATAATTCAGGCATAGACCACGTAAAGAGGCGGTGGCCAATTTTGGATTGAAAACTAGACATGACTGCCTAGTAGAACATCTAAAGAGAATAGGCACATTGACCAATAGTTTATGTCCTATTTGCATACAGATACTATGAATTGAAAACACTTAATTATTTTTCCGGATCTTGACCTCATATTACAACTTAGAGGTGATATTTGTCTACTTTACTAGAGCGCCAGGGATCGCCTGTCCTGAACACTTGAATTCTCCCCCTCTAAGACTTTTTAGAATTTCTTATAGATCTTTTAATTTCTGAATTTATTATTTTTAATAATAATTTTATAGATGCTCTGATCTTTGAATTTTGACTTTTTAATGATGATTGTTTTGGTCTGTACTAAAGTGTATCTGTAATTCGTTTTTGATGCGAGTGGCCAGATGTTTATGAATTGAGTTCCTTTTGAGCCATATGCAACAACAACACATTTCGTTTAAATAATTACACATTTCATATAATTTTCTTTTTCTAAATTATTCCATCTGAATGGGTATAGAAATTCTTAAAGAAATCAATATTTAGCCTTCTAGTTATGTGAAGTAACTTATATTCAAAAACACTTAACATTTTCATGTCGACTTCATAAGTACTATTATCTATTATCTATTATTCGAGAAGTTTCTGCAGCTAGTTTGACTGCACTCAGTTTAGGATTAATCTTGATATCTTTTAAAATTTTCCTTTTAGCTACATCACTCAGAATACTTTTCCTTCCTCTTCCACTCTTATTTTGAATTAATCCATCGCGTTTAAATTTCCCAATGATTTTCTGGACACATGAGTGACTTTTACCGACAATTTCAGCTATTTCACGATAAGATTTTCCCTTCTTAAATAACCTTAATATAAATTTTAAATTTTCTTACATCAATACTAGTCTCTTTCCGAGGAGCCATTTTCCATTTAAAATTACAGCTTTATATTCTCATAACCAACTTCAAAAGACAGAAATAACAGTTGAAAAAGTTTAGGATAAAATTTCCCAAACTTTAGTAGCAAGCAAAAAGAAATCAAGTGGTAGTTAAACGAAAATTTCATTTGTGTATCCTCAATTTTTTGAGGTAAAAATCTGCTTATGTTTATTTGAAATGCCTCTAAAAAGTTTTATTTTAGAGTTTTGTCGTTGATTTTTCTTTATTTTTACTGTTAATTAAACCTTTTGTTATGTCTAAGAATAAAAATTCGTTTGCACTTCTGGTTAAGGTGTTATTTTGATTGAAAGTTGGATTTATCAAGTAAAAGTAAGGTGTATCCTCAATTGTTTGTGCCACTGTAGGACAGGCTTTGGATATTTATGTGAGAAGGTAAGTTGATAATTAAACAGATTGAGTGCTGGCACAAAGACTACAACGGGACACGATTGCGAAAGGAAGAATCGTTAAATTGCACGAATTCGGACGCTCATCAACTGAAATTTCTCGAATTTTGAGTGTGTTTCAGTGAGTAATCTAAAAAAATGAGGAAAAGGTTACTAAATATAGGAAATGTTAACAGACGACCAATACCAGGTCGGTCAAGATTCGCAAAAGGGAAACATCACGAAAGGACATAATTTCTGTAAATGAATCCTGATGTAAGCAGGAATCATATTGGATGGCTGAATAGAGCTTCATGTCTTTGAGACAGGGTCTGTGACTGCTAACAAATGAAGAGAGGCTTCATATTTATTGATAACACGCCTTGTCACCATGCGAGTCTGACCAAAGACTTCAATAAAATGGAAAATATCCAATGTGCCTGCTATAGAATGCTCACTCACCTGATCTGAATTCTATTGAGCATATGTGGAATATATTCAGGCGACAACTTGTAGCCCATTCGCACTACCGCTGTCAGAGGTGATCCCCCCCCACCTTTATTTAACTGAAGCATTAAAATTTATTTCATTTGTTTTTCACTGAAGTGTGAGCTTCTCTCATGCTCCAGTTTTCTTTCATATTATTTCTACGGATAATAAGTTATCATTTTTCTGTATTGTTTTCTTATATACTTTTTAATAGTTTTGCACTAGCATATTACTTTTCCCGTCAATACGAATTAATTTCCTTCATTATTCCCGTAACTGCTAATTATGTTCAATTTTTGAACATCAGTATGCAATGAACTTTCTTTCCGTCTGTTTTTATGTTCCCCGATTTCTCACCTAATGTCCTTTCTTCACACTTTTCTAGTATCACATGGATTCGACCAAGACCTCCACTTCACCTCGGATCTCTTAGACTTTGTACAAATTTTCTGCTTTCATCAATTTTTATAATTTCTATTGCATTATTGTAAGCGACATCAAATAAATTACTTAAATCTGATATGAACTTATGTTAATATTTTTCTGCGTGTCTGACGTACGACAGGCATTCTTTGAAAATTGCGCTGACAGTACATCTTCATAATTTTTTTATACACAATGAATTGTCACTCTAACAAGAATCTTTACCCTCTCAAACAAAATAAAGGATTCGTGTACTTCTAAGTTGGCCTTTTCACTTGAAAACACTTTAATTTCCTGTAAATTATAAAATAGCACTGATAATACATGCCTGTTAGATTTGAAGTTTATTCTCTATAATTTGACACTCAATGCCAATGAAATATTTAGATCCCCATACCTCAAATTAGAAGACAATAGCTGCACTTATAGATGAGACTAGAACAGAGGGAGAGGCCGGAGGGGAAGGGCATGAGTGGAGCGTGACATGAACGAACAAGTACTACCCCCCCCTTCCCACTTTTACCACAACGAGGTACCAGACTTCCACTTCTTATTTAAAAAAACGTTTTCTTTTTTTCTCTCGCAGGGTTAAAAAAAAAAAAAAAAAAAACTGGAGTGAGGAAGCAATTTGAAATTAAAAGATTACAAAATATGTGTCATCCTAATATACTGCAAAAAGCAAAATAATTAATATGTATAAAAGAAAGAATTATTAGTAATAAGTAAAATCATCAGAAATAAATGGCTGTTAAAATTATTACGTCAAACTAAATTTAAAACAATATAAAGAGATATTATAAGAAATGTAAATACCTAAGATATTGATGCTAAAAATAAAATCTGATTCTAAAAAAAAATTAGATTAATATTACAGAAATGGGAAATTAACGTGCAGGGAAAAGTAAAAAAAAATATTGTAAAACTATAAAGAAAATAGAAAAATTGGAAATAAAGCATTTCAATTCTGTCTCATGTTTCAGACCGTGATACGGGGTTAGACCACTGTTATGGATCCAAAAGTCCCCCTAAACAATTACTTTATAATAGACAGGTAAAAACCAAAATCCATAACAATTGTGAATAAAAATTAGCATCAGAAAAGTAAATAAAAAATTCCAAAAAGGTATAAAACAATTATAAAAAAACTTATAACGATTATACAAAATTATTTAAAAAAATAGCAGAAAAGAAATAAAAATTTGCTAAAAAGCGTTGAATTACCCGCAAAGCGATAATATAGCATAAGTAGAGAAGAAAGAAATATTTTTCCGCTTAATTTTTAAAGGTATTTAATAGGTAGTTATGCCATCTACATTAATAAATCAAAATTTAAAATAAAATTAAGAAGAAATGAAATTATTACAACACAAATTATATACAAATTAATATTTTAAGTATGTAATTGAAAATTAATGAAAATAGACAAGAAAAAAATTTGAAATAATAAAAATTAAAACAATAATTAAAAAATTCAAGCATTTAAAATTTTGTTAAAGGGATTAACATAATATATTTTATGATTTATATGTTTTAAATCCTTTTTTGGAAATTAGAATATTCACCTCAAAGGAAAGTATTAGAAATTTAATGAGTTTTCATTAATATCTAAAGAACTATTAATTAATTCTTCATTACGTAAGATGTAATTATATATAATGTTCCTAAGAATCAGGAAATTGAAATTACTGTTTCAGAATGGGACTTCTTTTAAAGTAAAATTTTTATTTTTTCTTTTATCATGCTTGCTACAATATATTTTATTTATTTTTTTAAATAAAAATCTAAATATTCAACTTCAAGAACAGTATAATTAAATTGTAAAAAAAAAAATTAAAGATGTTTACATGTGTGCGTGGGTACGGTTGTGTATAAACGTGCATTTTGTGCCTCAGTACTTTTCTAGGTAAATGTTTGAAGAAATAAATGGTTATTATATATTTTACATAATTGAATTTTAAGTAGTTATTATGACATTTTTTTGTAATATTGGCTGATAAAGAATTTATTTTGCAGAAGGGAAACGGAATATAAATATGGTACATAAGCTAGCTGAAATTAAAGTTGTATTCTCGAAAAACTCTGAAGTAACATCACCGACTGAGTCAATCTCTTTTATTACAGACAATACGCCTGAACAAATGTATGAAATTAAAGAAAACAGCTCTCCTCAAATTGCTGTCAACACCCCATTAAAATACAGAACTGAAATAATTAACTCTTCTAAATATACAGATGAAGAAAAAAATATTTGTTCGTTTTCCGAGATCGATAATAAAATCGCTAAAGACTGTGTAAAATCTACTCCTGATCGACCAAAATCTTTTAGTTGTCGAAGAAGACGAAATGTATGTTACTTTTGTTCTGAAAGTCCGAAAGGCATTCTTAGAAGTGTTCCTATCGAATACGGTACTCTTGATTTCTATAATCAGAGAACTTTATCGGAAACATTTGACTTAGTCGACGAGCGAATACCTTTAACTGAAACCTGGTCTAATATTTCTTTATGCAGTTCCAATACAAAGGAGGACTGGTGAAGCAATCCTTCCTTGTTGTATTATTCTTCAAATATTTGTATATTTTTTCTAATGAAATTAATTCAGCTTAGAAAGAGGAAGAAAATGGTGAAAGTGAATTTAGAACCATTTACATAATCAAGACACGAGGAAAAACGGTTGCTTTAAGCTGATGGTTTTATTGTGTAGATGCGACTGATTTTGTTCCATGAAATATGTGATATTCTGAGAGATCAGTTATTTTTGAAGCAATAATAAACCATTACAATTTTGGTCGATTTACATAAGCCAAAAGATAAAAAGGATGAGTGATTAAAATTATTCGTATTTCATAATCAATAAAAAGATTTATATAAAAGTCAAAAATTTACTTTTTAATTTTAATTTAAAAGCAGTTTTAACTAAAGCCCTAACCAATGTTTTTCCAAAACGATTTTATTAATTTAATTAAATGAGAGAAGTTTAGTTCATTCAGTTAGAGCTCAATAACCCTTATAATGAAATTAAATTGATGAATGTCTGTAAATTAAATAAATTTATAAGCTGTAGAAATGTATTAATGATTAATCAAATGATAGCAGGTTGAAATATAAAGATGTTATAAAACATGTTTTTTTTTCTTATTCGGAACGAAATCTTATTCAGCTTAATTATTCTTAAAGATTTTTGAAGATTAAATAATTCAATCGAAATTAAATTTCCAATAAAATATTCAACACTTTAGAATATTTAAAGATAGCTATCACGATTATTTAATTGCCACAAAATATCATTACCTGGATTATTTAAAATTATTTGAATTTATGAACAAGAACGAAAAAGTATATTAATTATTAATCATAAATTACTGAATCCGCCTTTTTACACTAAATAATTCATTAAAATAAATTATTCTTTTATATTATTATAAGAAATTAGTTCATCTCTAAATCATATAAAATTAAAAAAACATTTTGTAAATATTCATATATTTGAATTCTTTATTGGCTAATGTTTATTTAACTAAATACGCAGTTTCTTCAACATTATAATACAAGGAAGATTTCTTACGTTATCAAACTTCACAAAGATATTTTTGAAATGAGTAATTTTATGAAATCTATTGTTGATTGTTCATTTTGTAACTCAACACAAATATCTTGAACTAACAATATTTACAGAAAATGAAAGAAATTTCTTTTCCACCTATGTATAAATATGCATGAAAATGCTGTATACATTTTATGTCGGTAGTATGTGTTTATTAATGTTTTTATTATTGTGAATGTGTGCTTCTTGATAAAAATGAATGAAAATAACAAATACAATTCTGTCTTTGTTGCATTTTTTTGAACGCTTTCGGCAATATTTTTTTGCTTGTTTTGAGTTTGGTTAATGTTGTCTGACCTTAGTCAATATGTATCGTAATTTTCAACCACAGTCAGAGAACGAGATCTAACACTTAAACTGGAACCCTTTTCTACAACCATTCGTCTAAATCTTTTAAATTTTACGCCATTTGGGGATCAAGAAATTTAATTTGATTGTTCTACTTATTCCGATATATATCGATATTGTATACTTATAACTTGAATTATAACACATTTAAAAACTGTGTATATGCATTATATTAATCGTGTATTTTCATGTAAGAAATAAATTGATACAATTTTTAAATTGTATGTTTTACTAATATAATTTTAAATGCAATGGGAATGAATTGTTTTACACAACTTTTGACAATAAAAGCTTTGAATTATTTTTGTAAAAAACTACACAGAAGGAAATTTAGTTTTCTTGCGAAATACACACGGAATTTTCTAAAGCGCACTTTTAAGTAAATTCCATTCCCATTTAGTAGAACGATGTAATAAGATTTGTCTATTGAACCCAAAAAATTTTAGAATTTGAATACATGTCATGAAATACAGATCTGTATAGCCTCGTATTTTAATTATATCATTGAGAAGGGAAAATTTATAATTTTAACGACTCTTTTTCTGGAACTCTGAAAATTGCTTGAATCAGCAGTATTCCAATTGGTAAGGCTGTAACAAGGGCAATGAATTGATGGTTCGATGCTCATTTCTACAGAAGATAATTATTGAGATTCGGGAATAAAGAGAGATTCTTCGTTTTAATTTCCATTAAGTCTTAAAATATTTCACTTCCACAGATGTTTTAGTGAACTATTTTCGACTAATCTTGTCATTTTTATGCCACTTTTTCCTATTCTTGTGTTCAGTTTAAAAAACCCTTGTGTCAATGTTCCAGATTAAAGTGTTTATTACAGGTTGAACAGATATACAAAGTATGGATATTAAATAACGAGATTGACGCTGTAAAGCATTTTATTTTATTTATATTTACTTATCACTTTCAATGTACAACCCTCCTCTCTCCTTACAACGCTCCATGCGAATCTTCCACTGTTCGAATCAGAGCTAGAAGTCGTCTTCTATCAGCTCCTACTTAACGCGTGCCGTTTCTCTTTCGCAGCTTCAATGGACTCTAATCTTGTTTCTTTTAATGTAGATTTCACCTTAGGAAACAGATAGAAGTTGCATGACTCAAGATTCTGCGATTATGGCGGATGATGTAACATAAGGATTCTGTACTTGGCTGGAAACCTCTTGACAATGACTTGTCCTTCAACCTTTTGAGTCGGGTTTTCCGTACCTTTTCAAGGAGTAAAGCAAGAATGGGAAGGTAGTAATATTGATTAATAGTTTGATCTTCAGGAACCCAGTGAAAGTACAATACCAAGCATATATATGAAAACAATCATCACTGTTTTGAATTTTGATTTGCTCATTCGAATTTTTTTGGCTCTCGAGGAAGATGAGTTCTACCAGTGCATGGATTGGTGCTTCGCTTCAGGATTATAAATCAGGAGACCCGTGTGGTGACCGGGGATGACAGAATAATCCCACTGTAGCTCATGCATGTCGTAAAAGGCGACTAAAATGGGTTCCCAGAGTCTGGGGGTATAGCCGGGCACTCTGCCCCTGAGGATTATATCAGGGGACCTCAAGAATTTGCCTTCGTTAATGTACGGGCATCATGAATCCGAGGCACCCGAGTGATCTTTTTCTTTCCCATGGGGTTTACTGCCTTTGGTAAACAAGGGTGTCGTACCCCCGGGTTACCCTAGTGATCCTTCTCAATTTTCGACCCCCTCTTCTTGTCAACCAATTTGTTTTTTCTTCTATTTCTTCTCGTCTAGACCACAGTTAAATCTTATTTGGCGCAGCATAGCCATATCTGGCTGTTGCGCCAATAAACTTTAATTTCTTACTTGACCCTTCTTGTCGATCAATTTTTTTTCATTGTTTTACAGTCTAGATCACAGATTTAACTTGTTTGACGCAGAATGACCACGTCTGGCTCTTGCGACAATAAAACTTCACAATCATCATCATATCATCATCATTATAAATCAAGATCATCAATGATATTTTAAGTGTCAGAACAGACATTTTTGAAAGTTTCTTGTTGAAAAGTGAGAATTTTTGGAACCATTTTGGCACACACTTTTTGCATGTTAAAAGTGTTACGTAAAATTGCTGTACGGATTCTTTATTAATTACTACAGCCTCTGCAATCACACGAATACTTAACCAACAGTTAGATTGAACCAGATTACCGATTTTTTTTATATTGTCATCCGTTTTGGGAATGGAAGATTGATCAGGACGTGAATAACCTTCATCGCGACTTCTCGGCCATCTTGATAATGCTTTAAACCACTTAAACACGTGCGCATGATAAACATCCATTGCTATGTACTTCTTTCAATAAATTATAAGTTTCAGTAGCGTTTTTCTATGTTTCGTGGGACTTTTCACAACAATTCGCTGCTCTATAGTTATACATATCATTTTTCTGACGAAACAAAAAATATTCCAATGAGAATAAAGGCTACAACTACACGGATTTGTTTACAGAAGCGAGAGGCACAACATTCGAAAAAGAAGATTTCATGCTAAACAGCTGCCGGTCGCTAGCGTTTGGCGCATGCGTATTTCTGTAGCAGCGTCAGTCTTGTTATTTAATATCAGCATCTCGTATGTGGTTCTTACGTCAATCCAACCAATTTGTCAATCAATTACTAAGTCCTGGATACGTTGAGATGGTATGGAAGTTAGGAAAGTTGGATGCCAGTTCAAATGTCGTCATTTTAACTTCGCTAAGGCTCCAATTTATAATATGTCTCCAATGGCCCTCGTGTTGCTTCCAAATGCGAAGCTAATAAACAACTTTCTAGATCACCGATCTTCGTGTGGAACACTGGTGTCTGCTGTATTTTAAGCTAAACTAAAACTCTAACAGAGATTTGTGAATGTTAATTATAATAGGGATGTGCTAGCTTGGGTGAGTCGTTGTTGTGGGCCGCGGAAGCCTACTGGTCATGGTCGTGAACTCGCGGCTGGCGGTTTTCGTCCAGTCGTGGGTTCGAGCCTTGATGCCACTAAACACCTGTTGTGTAGCAAAGGCTGATGCATGTATAATATGTCGGACCCAAAGTCCTCCCATAGGCGTGGTGTGGAAGTTAGGGGAGAAGTCGTCCTCGTCACTTGATCAATGTTCAAAATTACAAGATTCATCGCTAATAGCTCTCGTGTTGCTTTTAGTGCGTTGTTAATAAAATCAAACCCCCAAACAAATCAAGAGTCGTTCTTGTCAAATGATTGAATTACTTCGTTATGAGGTTATTAAATCATTTTATGTATTTATATAGTGACGTTAAGTGAAGAAAGTAATTCGAAACAACATTTTAACTGTTTAACTAGAGAGTTAACTCTTATTTCACCACAACCTTCAATTGCTCAATTAAATCAATATTTAACTGTAGACAAATTTTTAAAAATTAAACATTAAAAACTTTTTTAATACTGTTAAATCTTTACAATAATTTGAAATTTAGGTGAATTTCGTTGATTGAATCCTAAATATTCACAGTTTTTGAATTAAATAGTTAATTTCCAATCAACTTTTATTTTAAACCACCTTTTTTGAATATTATTTTTGTTTCATTTGACCCCTTTCCAGTTTATTATATATATATATATATATATATATATATATATATATATATATTCATTTAACTCACAATGCATTAACCTTCTCAAAATAGTTAATGTTATTGTAATGTATCGATTTTCTTAATAATGGAAAAAAATTGGCTTCATATTTTTAAAAGCAGAGTTTATTTCATAGAAGCATGCTAACGAAATTTTTTGTTAAATTGCATATTCTCTTAACTATAGATATTAACTATTAACTTCTAATTTGTCATTACATGTTACGCATCAATTTTAGTCAGATTAATATATTAAAAATTGTGAAAATTTGTTAAAAATATATAAAAATTGGTAGTAATCTTATTTAGACCTTTAAAGTTTAACTCGTATTTTCAAACTTAAGGAATAGAAAAAATATTTTAGATAAAATTCCTAGCATGGACACATTCGCTCTACAAATTGATAAAAAATATTCTTTTTAATTTTAACAAAATATATCATTCCATATATAGTTCAGAGAATATATAATTTGACAAAACTTTCCGTTTGCATGCTTCTATTAAAAAAATTCTGCTTTTAAAAATATGAAGCCAAATTTTTTCTATTATTAAGAAAATCGATACACTATAATTACTAATAAGACACTCAAACTTTTGTAATGATATACGTCAATTTATTCAGACATTTCTTTTCGCAGTTTAAAAAATGTTTCATAATTTCAATACTAGTTTCAGATTGTTTGATACGTGTATTGTATTATGTTTCATTAAATTTTTACCTCTTGAATATACAGAAAAAGAATATGTAATAAGCAAATAAAGTTTCAAGATCGAACATTTGTGTTTCAAGATTGAAATAAAATAAATGGAAACTTTTCAAGAGCAAAGTACTTTATGAAAGGTATATTTCTACACATATTTACAAAGCGTAATTTTAAACACAAAAAATTCAAACATAAATTACGGTAACATTTAATTAATGCAAATTTGCAAAATATAAACATATATTATAAAATACAGGAATGCATTATATGTAACATTCTTGGAAAAAGTATGATGGCATCTTACATCGAAGTTTAGACAATGAACACACATAGACACACAGAAGTAAATGTGAATGAAGCCTGTGCGAAAGGGAACAAGAGGATAGGTTGTATTATTTGTGTAGAAAAATAAATGGATAGTGTTTTATTGCAAATAAGTTAAAAGTTTATACAGTATTCTGAGTCAATGCTATATAATTACATAAGTACATTTTTAAAGGATATTAAATTGTGACGACTGAAGTTCTTGGTTTTCCATTTAGAAATGCATATATAAATTATGTTTATAGTGAAATAACTTTTTCTGTGTGTCATCGACTCACACATTTATAAAATGAATATATGCAATATTGTTTTTTCTAAATTAGAGAAAAATATTTTCTTCAATGCACAACAATTAACAACGTTACACAGATAATATTAAATAAGATTTTCTATATCTTTAATTCCAAGAAAGCTACCCAGACTAATTCGAAAATTTAGATTAGACAAATACTTAATCTTCAAATAAATTAATAAAACTATGATGATAAACCCAAATTCTTTATACTTTTACTTAAGGTAGAAAATGAGAAAGTTAACTGTAATTATGTACTAGAAAGTGAATCCAAATGTTTGTTTTGTATTAAATTATATCGATAAATACTTATGACAAAATGGAAAATTAAAATGATAGACTTCTTTACTTACAAATTAATTATAAAATTTAGAAAGTTAAACAGTAACTATATTTTTTAATTGTAATTTGGAAAAATAAATGTACACATAAATAAATAATTGTATTTTTTTTTTATTATTTTGTTCTCTTGTTTCACATGTATTCATTTTACTTACAAAACTGTTGCAAGTGAAAATGATTTATAAGTTAAAAGTAGTAAACAGATAACAAGTATCGTATATTTATTTCAGTCACAATTATGATAAAAAAAACTGTTAAATGAAAGTAAAAATACGTTGAAAGCTTCCTTTTTCTCTTAAAATTCAAACTTTCTCTCTTTTAAGTTTTAATAAATTTATTACCCAAAAGTGTAATAAATTTCCTGTTATACAAAAGCAAAAATCAAATTAAAAATAAGTATATATAAAAACTACAATACATCTCGTGCATTTTGATAGCATTAAACACCTAATTAATGAAAACAAAGTAAAAAAAACTCTAGTAACTATGCACTATGTAATACATAAATTTTCACATAAGTTTTTCATTAATGGATATATTTTATTATTTTGTATTTTAAAGAATGATAATAAATTTTATTAGAATCTTATCAACATTTTACATCTCTTGTTTAAACTTTTAATAACAAATTGATGTATCATCATTTAATTCATGCATATTTATCATACCACGTAGTCTTATTATTTTTTAATATTTTGTTATTTTAAGACTGAATATATATATAAAAGCAATAATCCTATTTTTAAATGTAAGAAGGGTATAAAGAACGGTATCTCATAAAATGATATGGGAAATATGTATTTAAATTCTTAGGATTTAAATTTTTTTTTTGGAAGAAAATTAATTAGAGAGAGTTAAAAAAAATGACATCTTAAAATTTACGATAATTTTCCCTATTGAAATTTCTTTATTAATTATATTATTTATTCTATGCAGTTACCTGTCAAATTATGTTCACTAATAATTATACCCTCTTACAATTACCTTAAGATTGATCAAAAGTAATTTTCTTAGGAATAATATTTTATTTTATTTAAAATTATACTTGTAATGTGTGTGATCTCAGATATCCATACCTTTATTTGCATAATAGTCGAACTGTTAAAATTTTTAAATAAAAATAGTGGTTAGTTATCAAATATTTAGTAGAGTAAAATGCATCAGCTTAAATGGTAAACTATTTGAATCACTTTATATTTATTTTCTAATCATAGCCATTTATTTCTAACTATTTATTTTCTAATTTTATAGAATAGAAATTCGTATAAATTATGGTAAAATATATTATTTTACAAGCAAATTTACCGGTAAATTTAATTCAAGCATAATTATATCTGATATTTTTTATTTGATAGCATGAATTCACATTTTTAATTATGAATTGATATTTATCACATTATATTTTTTAACCCCTCATTTGAGCGATGAGAGATTTTTTAGTTATACATTTACATAAAATAACGTTCTTCAATAGCATCAAAAATACCCGACTGTCTGAGTTTTATACAATAAGTTTATAAACACAAGGATACAGTTTGGGTCCATCATTACAGAGAGAATAGAATTTCTTTTTACATTCTAGGTGATATTAACAAAATACAAGTACAGTGTCAAATTATATATTTATCACATCTATAAAAATAATTGTTTTAAAAGCACATTTAAGATTCCAAGCTTTTAGTTTTCATTTTAATCAAGAAGATGTTTCCTATTTTGTATTTAACTTGAATAGATTCGTTTCATTTTCATCAAGTTTGAAAATGTTTTACATATATGCATATATATATATATATGTATATTATTTTAATATACAAATTTTTGTTAAGAATTACTTTTTGTTTCTTTATTTACATAACCTGATTTTATATTTTATTTATATAATTAAACAAATATTTACAAAAATATTTTCAGCAGTATTTTTATGTATTACACTTCTATTCATTTTGCTTTTTTGCGTAAAATATATTACGGAAAAGTTTATTTTTGTATTAATATTCTTCTTTCATGTACATATTACTATTCTATTTACAAATTTATTTGAACTTCTTAATTATGCATATTGAGATCCAATTAGATTTTATTTTGAGCTTCATAATATTTTGCTTTCATTTTCGCATTAAAAATATTCTTACTATAATTTGTTAAATAAAATACATCTAAAAAAAACTACAATTTTCTTTTCAGGCATTCTGTAAATTAATGTAAAATGTTTCAACAAAAATGTCTCATAAAACAAAATATTCAACTCTGACAAAAGTTTTTCAAAATTACATCGGGATACTAAGTGTAAAATACTCTTGACAACAATGTTTAACGAAGTAAAATTGCTAAATATCAAATAAATGCATATTTTTTTGTACCAAAAATGAAAGAAGTTAAATGTCTGAATATAAATTTAAAATACAAGATTAAAAGTTAGAAAACTATTTGAAAATAAAAGGCAGATTTCTTAAAAAAAAATGTTGCCTTTTTTACACAAAGGTGATTTAAAATTTACATAACACTAAAGAGCTCTGTTAGACTGTTCCTTCAGGGCATAACAAGACTAAGTATAAAATGACATTAGATTTTCAGACTAAAAGAATGTAATATATTTTTAATTTATAAATTGTAATTGCTAATGTTCAATTAATTAGACAAACACGGAGAAAATAAGGAAATATATTCTAGAAATTATCTAATAAAAACTATCAAAGCTCAAGTTAAATTATTTTACTGATATGAAGCTTGGAATTTTTATACTTATACAAGCATTGACTATACCTCAGCTTTTGTTTTTTTTTGATAATAGTTACTTACATTTAATTTTTTTTTAAATATAGAAAATATATCACAGTTGACTAATGCTGATTTATCAAAGAAAACAAGGAAGTTTCTTAATGAACTGATTATATAAATATATTTCCGAAATATTTAATTGATATGAAAATGTGATTATAAATGTTTAAACTCAGAAATGTTATCTGAACATTTTCTTAATTCTAAATTTACAAAATTGGTAATTTGTTTTTTTTTTAAATAAATTGTAATCATTACTGTACTCATTTCTTATTCAATGTGCTTTTTTGTCATATTGTGAATTATTAACACATTTTTTATTTGACAGTTTATCGCTTGCATGTATAGAAACTTGATACAATTATTGTTGTGTCAAGGAACTTGTTTCGCTCTTGTTATGTTTAGTGTCTAGTAGGAATGCAATTAAATGACATGTTATAGGTAAGAGTTAAAGATATTGTGTTAAGAAGATATAATGTATGTATACGGATATGGAAGAAATTTAAAAAGAGATTTTTTTTTTATTTAACACACAGATTACCCCTAATACTCTTGCGCAAATGACTGCAATTTCCTGAGTATCATTTGATTAAGCCTTTAAAGCCTTACATCTGATACTAGTTTCTTTAAAACAAGCAATAAATGCTCTTACAGTTTAATAATTTTTGAAAGATGTTTTAATAACGCAGATGAGTTATTAATATGCGAATTGTTCCCTTTGATATGTCTGTTGCATCTAATTATGATTTCAGCAAACTTCGTAAAAAACCTATCCGCATTAATAACTTTCATCAAATGAATGGACTTATTAAATGGAATGAAATCCTTTCTACTTTAATTTTAAAGTATAATCCAGCATAGGTTGTACAGAGCAGCATATTTTTGAAACTGATATAGAATGTAGTTTACTATCTCAATGAAAGAACGTGAAATTTTGTGCAAATGAGCGAAAAAATTAAAATTGAAATTTTGTGCAAATGAGCGAAAAAATTAAAATTGAAATTTTGTTCTTATGATCACTTGATCTTCGAATCATGAGGTCATTCCGTTGAAAAAAATTCATGTTTAGAAAATGCTAAGAAAGACATAAAATAAATGTCAACAATGTTATAGCTATTTACAATGTTGTTCTTTGAATTTAGATTTGCTACTTTGAATAATATATTAGAACCGTGGAGCCTTGTTATGATTCCTTTAGTAAGAAAGAAGATATAAAATCTTTTAAGCAAAAAGTATTAATAAACGAGTATAAGATATTTTTATAAGCTTTATAAAGCTATCTATTTATTTAACCTATTTTTTTCGCATCATTTTATTTTAGTAAAACCCTTAGAAAAGCTAGATAAATAACTTGCAATTCCGATCCCGAAAGTGTAAATTTTTGTTGCACAAGATGCTCTGGGACGATCTGCGTGTTAATGAATAAATTCTGCAATGAATCGATTCCAACTATAACTCTGTCGACAGCTTACGTCGAAGAGACGTAGAGCCATCGATATCTACCACGATTTCTTCAGGAACGTCATTTCGCGCATTACTTTCGCGACTACCGTTCATCGAATTCCTAAATCGTGATGAAGGCACAGATGCATCAGTAGTGGCTGAGCTCCAGAACGTTGTCATTTTTGTGGATTCGCGAGGGCTTGTTTCTTTTGATCGAGTGCCCGTGGCAAAGTCCAGTTTGTAATTTCCGTCGTCACCGGTTGCACCAGTAGGACTGGTCGTGTGTCCCACCAGAAATGTGACCTTCTCCTCATTGGGAGAACATGCGCAACACCCGGAATTTCTTTGTAGAGGGGGACATCGCTCAGATCTTTTGTACAGGATATCATCCAGTAAGTAGAAGTCCGTTTGGGTTTCTGAATTGGTGATGGACGGGGTTGGTTGTTGCTGTTCTTCTTGGTTGGTTGTCTGGTCTCCACTGGGAAGTCTCAAGGGCTGGGAAGAGGCTCGTCGAGGTAGTAGGGGATTGGTTGAATGCTTCCTAATGGGGAGAGACTCACATGACTGGGAAGTTTGGGGCAACGTCACTGTGCATTCATATTTTTGCTGCAAAAGTGCGAGAGTTGTTCTGACTTCTTGGCTAAGGATGGCAACGTCTTGAGTAAGGGATGTCATCTGAGAGTCGAGTCTTTCCACCGAGTTCTTCGTAATCTCGATTTCATCCCGAATGTCAAAGATGTCCCAGGATCTTCCTAAGGAGATCAAATAGATTTTGCATAATATTGGTATAAATGCACCTACATAAAAACACTAAAGAGTCCACGGTAATTTTGCAATAGACTCTTAAGTACATGACATGACATGGTTAAAACAAGACATGGGTATCTACACGACATGTGATTATACATAATAATTCTTTTCTCACATGTTTAGTATATTATACATACACACGGAAGAAGTTCACGGGAAAATTGATGCATACAAGACATTTTGTTTTAAAAAAGTAAATTTCTCTTAAGTCTTTTCATGTATTGACATACGTAAAATGTTTGGTATATAACAATGGATGTGTTAACTCTAATTAAATACATACTGGTATCCAAAGAATAACAGTATGTATTATTATATTGCGTAAATTTATAAAAAAAACATTTTGATTTCTTAATTTTGGTTTTATTTCATCAATTTTGATTTATCAATTTTTTTAAATTTGGCTTTCATCATAGCACGCATAAGGAAAAAAATATGCTAAGCGGTTAATCTTGCCAATTCCAGTAATTTTAAATTTATTTGATTATTCTTTACATTCTATTAAGTAATTATTGTATAGTATTGAGTGTGTGAGAGAATCGAACAAAATCCCAAATCCTTTAAATTCTCAATAAAGGACTCAATAAATCATGCGAAACGTACAAAAACAGAGTAAAAGTTCTCAAAGTATTATTTTAAGATTCAATGTATTATAAAATTTCGTAAAATGGGAATTGCAATAATTTGTGAGAATAATATGAGCTGTATTATATTATAATGTATCAAAAAGGGATTTAGAATTAAAATGCTTTAAAATTTAAGTTTTTGAAGAATACAATATTTTAACATATGGTGAATATATGTATCACAGCTAATAAAACAATTTTGGTAATTTTACTAAAAAATATGTCAGTGTATTTTACATAGATGTTACTTTTGCAAATAAAAGTCCTCGTATATCAAGTCCAGAATTTTTATTATGACTCTGTTAAGGTAGGCAAATAACGATTTATTTTCAACAATTTCTTAAATTACAACCGCCTTATTAATGCATGTTTATTCCTCATTTGGCGTTAAATTAAAAACATTTGTATTTCATTACATAACATAGAATAAAAATTATATATTTACAATGGAATTAATAATGTGTTAAAATATATTAAGCTAGTATTATACTATTCTTGAAAATTTCAAAAGCCATTATAACTGTTTCTTAGACTTCTATTTGAAAATTTATGATTTTATTTTAAGTTTTAATGTGTTACTTTATAATAAAATTTTAAAAGAATAATAATGAAGATAGTGATAGAATCAAAAGCCATTTTCAATAGTGTTTTGAGAAAGTAATTAATATAATGAAATATGTATGAGAAAGAGAAATGTAATTAAATAATTTTATTACAAAATATCTTACTTATGTTATGAACTTTAAGCAAAAAAAAATAATTGTTTCATTCTGTGTAACATCATTTGCATTCTAAAAGAAATAAAAGTGAAATAAAAGGAAACTTTCTTAGAACTCTTAGTTTTGTTAACTCTATAATTTACAAGAATATAGAGACGGAGAGTTGAAATTAAATCCCAAAAGAAGTTTTTAGATACCTAATTACCCAAATAATTTTTAAATAAATTTTTTGAATACCTCGAATTTTTTAAAATTATTATTTCATTCAATGTTTTTTGAAACAATTTTTCCTTGCCTATCTTATGAAATATTTAGATTGAATTGAATAGTGATATACGGTGATAGAACTCATTTAATGAATCATAAGAAACCAAGAGCAGAGAAAAAGATAAATGAGATCATCACTTTTTTAAAACATGGTTTGCAAAATAAAGTCATTAACCTCAACACTTTCTGTTAATAAAGAAGAGAAAAAAGAATAAAATATGGCATTGAAAATTTTAAGAAAAATATCTTAGACGATGAAAATTCTTCGAATTAATTAAACTGCTTTTCAAATGAATGGGAGTATACTTGAAAGTAATTAGTGGAAAATCTGAAAAGAAAATTAAAGTTTAAATGATATTCTCTTAGCAGTGGCGTCAGACTTTGTTTAGTTGTAATGATTAAAGGTTTAGATAAAAAAAATTCAAGTAAAAGGTAAAAATAAATTACGCTAACAGAAGTGTCTTCATTTCCAAAACAAAATGCGATCCCAGAATCCATAGATTATTGATTATGAGCAAAAGATTAAATATTAAGAAATTTTGTATGCGTCTTAAGACTTTAAAGTAATTTAATAACATAATACCTTTAATAATTTCTTAGAGCAATAAAGTTTGTAACTCTGGAGTTTAAGATTTACAATGTTAAAAAACCTTTTTGATAGACAGTAGCTTAGACTTGTTTCATTCTGTTTTATAATAAAACCTGAAGCATTACTTTTAAAATCATACTATTAAAATATCTTATGATCACATAATATTCATTTAGATACATTTAAACATAAATGCTATATGCACTTTTAGTAACTTATTCGAAAATTCAATAAATCTTAACCGGACTTTTTGAAAAATGGGGCATTAAAAAAAATATGAGTATTATTTAAATT
>BMAW01001518.1:77060-101238 GCA_019974015.1 Nephila pilipes | reverse complement strand
TTATATATATATATATATATATATATATATATATATAATCATTTCCTCATTGTGAGACCCATATTAATGCAACTGTGGTAGATTTCTCAATCAATGTTTTTAATATTAAAATTAAAAATAAGTTTTATAATAATTTTTTTTCTTTTTCATATGCTTATATTTGTAATATATTTTATATTCTAACACTCATATAAAACAAATATGCTAATTTTACAGTTCTTCAGGAGTTATATAAGTAATACAATGGAAACAAATACACTTTAGAGGATGTTATATAATTACTTTAATTTATCAATTACATACATTAAATTATCTATTTTAGGTCTTTTATATTTTTGATGGTGTTCATAGGCAATGATAGCATTCCATACATCGTAATATCTGTTATATTCAAGATATTTTTGAATGAATTAGCGAAAAGATCACTCACACACAATTCGATTAATGTGAAAAAAGTTTCTTATACTATAATACTTTTACTTTTTATAAACATGTATTACTCACTATTTAAGATTCACATTTAAGACAGAAATAGTCAGTAGATTCATTTGTTTAAATTATATAAATTTGAAACGTTTATCAGGCACGAAAAAAATAGTGTAGAAATTCATTATAAAACAGTACAAATATGAAAGTTTTTTGAAATGTATTAAGTCAAATTTCCCCATACGTAACAAACACGAAATTAAAAAATATAATAATTTTGTTGCATATTTCAGATATTTTAATTCTTTATATACATTTTAGTAAATGAGTTTTCCAATGATAGGAATAAAATAAATGTAACAAATGTTGCCTAAGCTATAAATAATAAAATTAATACATAACTAATAAGGAATAAAATGCATTTAATCTTATTTTTTCTTAAGTTTACGCATTTTTAGCATAAATGTATGCAGTTTTATTTCTTAAGCATAGTTTAATTACCTAAAAAAGTGGTTCAAAAATAATTTTTTTTTAAGAAATTCAGTTAGTAATACTCGTATGTGAGTAACAAATATGTGCACTTACATTGTCAAAAAATATCTAAACTGTTCTACAACTATTAACTATATCAAGGAAAATAAATAAGGTTGAATCCAATGTTCATGAAAAAAAAAATAATACTCATACATATCGTAATACTACTTTAGCAATGATTTTGTTCTAAATATTTTTAAAAAAACTAGAATCAATCACACTAAAATAATTCATATTTGAAAATATGTAATAGGAGCTTTTTTGCACAAGAAATAAAATGTACATATTTTCAAAACATATTTGAGTTTCTATTACATCGTTCAACAACAAAATTATAAATTTAACAAAAGTAGTCAATTTGCAAGAGGTTAATACTATTAAAAATAATATGTGGAATTTATAATTAATTCTAGTTTTTGTTTCGTAAGTATGGATTACGGAGAATTGTAATGCAGTAAATGTAACGAAAGAACAACCCATTCTTATCAGTAATAACTAAGAAAAGAAAGGTAATATATACAAGAGCTTACACATTGTATTGTTTTGCTGCTTTTAGAGAATATTTCGACTTTATTTACATTTTAATGGGGTGTTATTAATCGATTATAGTTTTGCAATGCACCCCTTTCTCGTTTTGATATGCATTAGTCCTAGTTGAACTGTCAAGACAATATTTATGTGTGTGGTCATAAACTTGCTTCTGAAACTTGCGAAATTGTGTTTATAGTAAGGTCTTATATGCTCATTGTAGTGCCTATTGTATACAAATAATCCACAAATTATTTAAAAGACTATCAATTCTATTTGGTACCACTTATTTAGTATTTAATATCTAAAAAGAAGGGGAATATAACCTATTCGAACATCCCCTCAGCCATCCGTTCTATTCCACATAGAAAAGAACGTCTACTAATTTTCAGAATGAAGAGTATAAATTTGACTTTGATGCGATTGCCATTGAAATTATCCTGATTGTTCCTGTGAAAGTGATGACAACCCTCAGAATGTAACGCATGAAGTGAATGACTTGATAAGAGCTTCACATTTTCCTAATAAAGAGCTAAGCGGATAGTACTTAGATTTCAATAATAAAAGTTGCTTGATCATTCAGTTAGGGTCTTAATTTTACTGAACTAGTGAGAAGAATTTCATAACTTTTTTTCTCGCTTGAAATACATTTGTTGTGTCCACGAACATAAGTGATACGATGGAAACTCTTTCCTTTAATCGCAATCTTGATGATTGGAGACTCTTCTTAAATTCATCAAATAAGCGTTTTAAAGCTGTTCTCTACAAAGGCAACAATCTTTCTTCTATCTCTGTTAGGCATGTTGTTTATATGAAAGTATAAGATGACAACATAAAGTTTTACTTAATTCTATTGCACTTTGGACTAATCGCGATTTCCTCATCTTTAACCTCTGGAATTTTACAGTAATTCGAATTGCATAAAATGACGATTTCTTCTCAACCAAAATGAAAAGTGATTAAGTAAATTAAATTAAGATAGAAGTGAAGTGAATTAAATTAGAGATAATAATATATAAATAAAATATAATTCAAAGAAAGAAAAGGGACATAAATGATAGAGGCAGGTTCATAGTTAACTATTAGTAAATTCAATTGTAACATCATAGTAAATCTTTTGGTTTGAAGTGTTTCTTAGTTTAAGTAATAAATATTAAGCTGCTGTTATTGAGAAGTATTTGAATCAGAATGAGTGAATTGGTAAGCTAAAACTTTATTAGTTAACCGTAATCAAGGATTTATGAGTTCGAGAGAAAGCAATTTTATCTATTCTTCACTGACAAATAAAGTATTTTATATTGCTCTTATGTATCTTCAATTGGAGAATAACAGTTATTGACAATTAAATTAGAAGGAAAGATCACTATTGAATTAAATAATGAAATACAGTCATCACTCTATAAACTACAGAAATTTTCATTCACAAATTTGTTATTTCAGAGTTATTTCTCATTTGTTGGGATACAATAAGTATCATTTCATGTGGGAATGGGATATAAGGCAAGGAAGCTGCATATAGAAAAAAATTACTGGGCTGCAAGAGAAACATTTAATCTAAATATTCAAAATTAATCATTGATTGATTATTAGAAAATTTTATTCTTTTTGCAACACAAATTATGACTAGTAAAAAAACTTTGTAAAGAACATGAAACAAGAAAGTACATACTTCAAGAATTTGATATAAGAATTTCCTCAATTTAGTCATGCAAAATTAAAATTGTGTTCTTCTTTGATCATAAATTTGGGTACTTTTAAAAGAACACCAATTATATGATATTCTTCAGGTTGATAAGATAAAAGTGTGGATTAGGTTTTTAAGAACGCTCAAAATTTTATTTTCAAACGGGCTTCCATCCACAGAGAACTGATGAATGAGATGCTCTTGTTCTACCAATAAGATTGGAGTTAATATTTCTATAAATACAATTTCTCTCCAAACCTTTCTTGATTTCTTCCCAAAGAGTTGTGTAGCCATCATAGATAAATTCAATGAGAGATTCCATCAAGATATTGCTGCCATTGAGATTAGGTATAAATGGAAATAGAACCCGGCAACGTTAGGAGACTACGGCCCATGTAAAGATGGTTTGTTGTAACAATTCCCAATAAATGTGAGTAAAATGTACTTTTCCATTTGTAATTAGGAATTGAGTATTTAATTAATTTAATTGCTCCACATCTGCTACTTTAAACATTAGAGAATAATGATTTAGAAGTAGGCTAATATTCTGTTCCATTATAGTTATATAAATGGAAATAACCTCATTTGAAAGCATTTACAAAGAACTTCATGAAAATTTCAATAGTATTATTGATTAACTGCTTATGATTTAACAATTAAGAAAATGTTGACAAATTAATTATATGAGTTTCGTTAAAAGTAAGGGATAATTTAAATTATTTTTACAGTTTTTATGAAACTTATTTTTTTTTATCTTATAGTTAGTGCATTTTAATGTATTGAATGAAAATAGCCTCCTTAAGTCTGAATCAAAAAGTGTATGAATTTTGAAAATTACATATATATATTCTTGAATTAAATTAAGTTCAAATTATATTATTGACTACAAAAGGAATATAATGATATTTTTTGTATCAAAAAATAAGAGTGTAAAACATTTATTTTAGTTCCCAGTTCTGTGTTATTTCTTTGAGTTTTATACTGAACGAGGGAAAATTTTAGACAAATTGCTAGTTCTTATTAATTATTTGATATTATCTTCTAAAACCCTTAAAAGAATATATATATATATATATATATATATATATATATATATATATATATAAAATTAAAAATTTCTCTTAGCAACAGAAAATGTATCATTATTTTGAACATTATTTTAATAGCTTAGATAATCGTATGTTACTCATTTGCTATGGTTTTTAATGTAAACTTATAGGCACGCTGCTTATTTTTAAGACTTCTGATACAAACTCGAGCCATTTATAGTGTTAAATACTATTGCAATTGATTTACATTCATTTTTTTAAAACTCACCTTGGGCGTTAAATTCATCCATATGCCGAAATCTAGCCATCCACCATTGGGGCGGGCTGCTTTCTGTAATATTAGTTCATGTATTTGATAGAAATATATCTGGATTTTCTTTTTTTTTAAGGTAGAAGAAATGAATGATAAAAAGGATGCGGAATTTTTTGTGAGTGATAAGAAAGAAACTGCATGTTTCATTCAAATATCTAGAGCGCATATAGCCATGCAGCGAAATGCTATAATTATGTCTAATGAGGAAGTAAAGGAAAAATGAAATCGAACATCGTACTAAAAAGTTTTGTAAAAGTGGGTAAATAGTATTAAAATGTTAGTTATAAATATTGAAGAAATGGAAAGTGAGGTTACTAAATTAAAAATAACAACAACTATTAATATAAGAACTAAATTACTATTTATCTTACTGGAAAAATTCAACAAACCCAGGAAAGTGTAACATTTATGCAATGGAAACATTTGTAGCACTAGACTACATCGCAAGGAAAAAAAAGATGAGATTAAATTTTTTTTTTTTTGAAGCTATAACTATTTTTAATGAAATTAACATGCTACACGACAATGCTTGAAATATAACTTTAATTGATGCTACAAGGCTTTTAAAGTTCTGTTGAAATAGAATTCGCTATTAATTTAAAATAGAGAAAATTAAAGAATAAAATTCACTGTGCAGGAGTCAAGCAACAAAGTAATACATCATACTTTGTTAAAAAAGTGTTTTCATAACAAAATGCATATTTTTTTTGTTTATATATGTTACATTAAAGAGAAGAAAAATATTAAAATATTTTTCAACCAAAAGGCAGAGATCATTTGAAAGAAATTTAAATTTTTACTATCATATGTAAATTTAAAAAAACACAAATTTTTCTATATTCCTCCATATACATAACAAAACAAAGAATATGACATAAGAAATATAAACATTAAATCTTATTTACATTTGATTAAAGGTAAATCTTATTTTCAGTATCTTTAATATAAAAGCTTTTTTAATACGTACATTTTTTTCCTTAAAAACTATAATTTCCATTAAAAAGACTTATAATTTAAAAAAAAAATGACTAAAAATTACTTCTGCAATTGAAATATTTTAGTAATATAGACAAAAAAGTGATCTATTACAATTTAAGCTAGAATTAGTTTTATCTCAATTAAAGTAAGGTTTGAAGTATTATATTAGAATCAAAATATTACAACAATAATAAATAAAAAGGTATTTTATAACAAGGTGTTGTATTTAATAAATCTAGATTCAAAATAAAATGGAATTCTAAAGCCATTATAAATTAAATGTAAATAGAAAATTATATTTATAAGTTCTTATATCTATGATAAATAAAACAAGAATTTTGATCTAATTCCATATATGAGTAAGCAAAAGTAAGAAAAATTTATTCATTTAGTATACTTAAATCACTAATAATGAGCACATCCAGCTTCTCCACATCAAAATACAATCGCAGCTTAGAATGTTATTACTAATGAATGGTCTTATTTTTCAAAAAAGTCGATAATTTGATTAAAATAATATCCCATACATTTTATCGGTAAATGTTTTACTTTTACTAACAGAGTTCAAAAAAAGGCGAATTTATAAAAAACAGTTGAAAAGAGTAAAAAGTCTTGTGCAAAATGAATGTCATATATTCATGCAGAAATGTATAAAAAAGAATGAAATATGTAAAAAAAACTTAATATATACGAGTATCTTATTTATCTATACGTGTTTCTTATACAATTTATAATACTGTAGATAGTGGTAAAACATAAAGAATAGGAAAGCTCAGAATAAATTTTATATTAAATGATAAATTACTTGATAAAAAAATTTTATTAATTAAACCAAAAATTTTATGATAACACCAAAAATGAAGTATGAATGCTAAGAATAAGTGATGTTAAATGGCTCTATAATAAGAAAAATTCTGTAATGAAACTTCGGCATTTATTTCAGATGTCTGCTAATTAAGAGAAGAGGTCAGTAAAAAAAATCAACCTCATTTAATGACAATGATTATTTATAAATACGTAGCAAGTACTTTATTAAGACACATTTATTTAACATCTTGAAAAAAAGTAAATTTTAATTATTTATGATAATTTAAATGCATAATTTTAGATTAAAATTGATGACACACGTTCTGTTTGAATATTATCAAGAAGTTTGTATATAAAAGGTACGATATTTGATTATTAAACCTTTAAAAGCAAAAAATATAGCAAAAACAAATATGCATTAAAAATATCATAAAATATTAAAGTGCTTAAAAATGCTTTCTTAAAATAATTGGTCAAGATACCATGTTAGGAAAATTTTGCTAATTACATATGAAATTGGCATAAAAATTTATTTTAAACAAATTATTATTGTAAAAAAATAAAAATACTGTGATATTCTTAATAAGAATATAGAGATAACATAAGCATTTATTACGTGTTATTAGACACAGCTAAAAGTAAATTTTCATATTCTTGAAATTCAGTGCACACGTATCCGAGCAAAAGAAATTGTGAAATAACGAAACATTTAAAATAAGTATATATTTTAAGGTTTTCAAAGAGTATTTCAAAAATTATGATTTTAGCACAAAAGTTTTACATTTAATTTATCAAAATATATTATACAATTTATATACATATGAACTTTATTTACCTTATTACGTCATTAAAATAAATAATCATCATTTGAAGATTATACTTAAATATTGTCTTACAAAATAATATTTCTTCTTATTGAAAAATTAACTAAATGTTTCATACTAAGATAATTGATCTATATATATCAATATAAAAAATGTAGAAAAAGTTTTTGATGTCTTAAATATGCAGTTAATAATTTTCCTATTATAATAAAATTATTGATAGGAATTTATATTATTGAATATTAATTTAAAATGAAATTGCTTGATAATAATAATAATAATAATAATAATAATAATTAATAATTGTACATTTAATAGAATTATTTGCCCTACATTTGTCATTTCAACACTATTTACGGTTATTGATTGCAAGATAATTGCAACTTTTTAAATCAATTTTTTTTATTTAATACATAATATTAAAGCCAAAAACAACAGCCAAGGAAATAAACGGATTAATTTTTTCAGATTCTTATATTCTATTTTTGCTGTTGGTTCAGGAAACGCGGTTTCCTAATTCAAAGATTCTACTTCTGATGGAGTATATAATGTAACTAGTATTGAAAATATAACATGAATTTAATGAAAATTAAAAAAAAAAAAATTAACAATCAATATAACTTTATAGAAATATTTCAGATTAAAAGATTGTTTAGTTTCATGTATTAAAAAAGTCTGATGAATATTGACATGAGTATATTTCTCATTCCATCTTTGATCAAGATTTTTATTAGATTTGTGGTTTGTACACATACTTCTTTCAATTGTAAGTGGTAACTAACCTTTTTATTTTTATGTATTACTTCTTATATAAATCTAATTTTAAGAAGCAAATTTAAACTACAACTTCAAAACTGTTTTTATGCAATTTATTATGAAAATGAGCTTTAAATAGTAAATGATTTTGATAATATGAAACATTCTTTGCGTTAACAAGCTTTAAACTAGATTTTTTTTGTTTTTACGTTAAAATTAAACTTACTAAAATTTCTGAGAAAAATAAGTAAAAATTTTATTAATAATTTACCTAGAAATGTTTAAAATATGTTGCACATAATTTTAACACTTCAAAGAGTTCTAAAAAAAGTAGAATCACAAAAATATTGTTTTGACCTGAGGTTAAAGTGCAAAACAGTAAAACAAAATGTTAAAAAAGTTCAAAAAGTCCTGTTAATGCCCCTTTGTGTCCAACACAAAATTTTATTCAATTCGAATTTTACAGCTTTTTAATGCACTGTACTTCAAAAACACTTTCTTCATAACATATAAAGGAAAAAATCTACTTATACATGCAAATAATCTGATCTATAAATGACTATTATGGGTGTATATATTGAGAGAAGAATAACATTTAGATAATACCATTGAATAAAAGTAATACATACTTCAATTAGCTGTCCTTTTTAAGAGTCGTAAAACAAAGTGCATGTAGCAAGCAATGCTTAAAAATTCACATTCAAAAAAGCATCTAGATATAAAAATCTGTAAACGTGCCACTTACGTAAATTAGGATGAGTAGCTGCAGGACGAAGTTTTTCAAATCTGACAGTTGGACGATGACCTTGAAACGTCCTCCTGAATTGATGAACCTTGTTCTCCCAATTATCTTCGCTGGAAAATTCAAAATTATTAAATTGATTATTATTAATGAAGCATAGGAAATTAGTATAAGTTTTGAATGAAGCAATTGCGATATAAAGCTTCGATGTTTGATTTATTAATATACATTGGTTTATATTTATACAAACTCTCTCTCTCTTTTTCAATATTTATAACGCACTTCTTCTATTAACATTGAAAAGTTGGAATCTAGGATTAAATCGATTCCAAATTTATCAATTACAGGAAATAATTAACATAATTTTTTGATGATAAGTAATTAGATTGATTAAATATAGAATCGTGAATTGTGGAAGGTTGCATTGTTTATGGACAAAATAAGCGAGTGTATAATATTTTACACATTGTTATGTACTTAAAACAAATGTTTTTGCATTTCATAAGTATTATATGCATTTGAATAGAATCAATTAACAAAATTTTAGCTTAATTAATTTTTCTTAAAAAATGAACATCATCAATTGAGGATTATTTCTTTTCCTTATTTTAAAGTTAACTGAAAAATTGATCACAATTCTATCTGATTATAGTCTTTAACACGGAAAAAATGGTTCGTGGTTAACAATACGTTTCGGACCTTATATACATATACTCATTGCCATAAGAAGTTGCTCACCAAGAACTAAGAGTGGGATTGTTACGAAACTTAGTATGCAGGTACGTGTCAGGCAGATATGTAAATTATTCGAAATGATGCGTGATTGTGCATTGCGTAATGCCACCAGACGGCGTTGAACTTCATTCTCGTTGAATTATAAAACAGGTAAGCACAGCTTGTCTGCGTGTATTTGCTATGTTGTAAAGGGACGCTTTTTAATCAGAGATGCCATTATACCACCATCGGAGAAATCATGAGCAGCTGTCAGAATTCGAGAGGGGAAAACTCAAAGGGATAATGGAAATCAGGTGCTCATGGGTGAGTAGCTCGCCACCTAGGCCGTTCGGACTTTAATATAAGGAAGTGTTGGGACCAGTGAACAAGATACAGGTCTGTTACACGGCAACCAGGTTCAGAACGCTCTCGACAGCTTAATAATCAAGAAGATCGTCACATCATACGACACGCACGCATAGCACCAACTGTCTCAATGGCCGCCGTCCATACACAGGCAGCACTTTTACTACGGACCTCCGTGTCAGTCCGTATCTTCGCAAGGGGTCTGTCTGAAGGACAGTTGCTATCATGACACATATTACATGTACTGCCATGCCATTAATACCCAGTTACCGTTGCCTCCGTTTTGAGTGATGTCGCCCTCGAAGGGATTGGACTGCAACTAAATAGAATCAGGTCATCTTTATCGAATAATCCAGATTCAATTTGGGCAGTGATGACAATCGTGTACGTGTGGGGGCCCCATGGTGAACGTTTCAATCCTGCCTTCTCTATACAGTGGTACACCGTTCCCACAATTGGTGTGAGGGGCCACCGCATACGACACACGGTTGCCTCTAATATTGATCCACGGCACCATGACAGTCAAGAGGTACGCTTTCGTGACATTCTTCAGCTACATGTGTTGCCACTTATGGCAGAGCTCCCAGTAACCACTTTTCCTCAGGACAATGCTCACTTATGCACAACAAGGGTTTCACAGGACTGCTTCCGCTACATTTCCACCCTTCCTTGGCCTGCTCGATTCCTAGATTTGTCATCGATCGAGCATATCTGGGATCATTTAGGACGGCGAGTTGAGCAGCCTAAGAGTTTGGTCGAATTAAAGGCGCGTTTACAGCAGCTGGGGAACGAGATGTCGCAGGATATTATACGGGACTTATATGCTTCAATGCCCGACTTTATCATATCATGCACTCATGCTAGAGTTGGTGAAACATTTTAACAAGAGCTCCATTCATTTGTAATTTTTCCAACAATAAATGGTCGTTTTGCTTTGATTTTGTAATCACTTACTAACATCAACGTTGTATTTACATACGTAAAATTTCGTTTTATTCTGAGAACTTTTCTTGGAGTGCAAATTGTTTTATATATATATATATATATATATATATATATATATATATATATATATATATATATATGATCAGTTGCGAAATGGACTCGACTAATCTTGCACGTTACACTAATAAGAAATCAAAGTTTTGTCTCACAGTTCATATAGTCAACAGAAATTATATAAAGTTTCGATATTCTAATGAATAAATATAATATAGTACAATGTGCGGAGACATTAAAATTAATTTAATTAATGGTGGTGATCAATAATTGATATTATACAATATACCTGTAAAATAATGACTTCAGTATAATATGCATATATACATGTGTTTGAATCTTAGGAATGAGATTTAAACAAGCATTTTTAATTAGACTATTAATTCATAATTTTGAATTTCGGCAATATATTAAGATCTCTTTATAAACCTAATTATGAAAACCATAAGATTTTTTTTAAAAAAAAATTTAGTAGATACTTTCTAAAACAAATCCTTAATATATTACAATTATATTCAATAAATATCCTTTTTAAAATTTGTTCCTATATTAAAAATCTTCTTGAGTAACTTTTGTGGCTTCCCTTTCACAACAGAGGCCAATTAAAGTAGTTTTTTATTTTTTGGTTAATTGTTGCACTTACTTTATACAAAAAGCGAAGTGATACATTTTATTTAACCTATGCCTATAATTTAATGGTTAAAATAGGGTGTTTTGTTTGGGAGGGGACATATTTACTTATATACATTAAACATCTTAAAACCCATTCAATCATAATTAAAACGATTCCTTTATTCGTCATTTTTAAATTATTAAGTGATAGTTTCGATGTTATATAGTTATTCACATTTAGTCACTCTTTAGTACTACAAACATACTTTTTATTGTTTGTAAAAAAGTACTGGACCAATTGCTTCACTTTGTGAAGTAGTTGAAGCAGCAAAATTGTCTATTAACTATTACTTATATCCCATAGGTGAGCCCAGTAATTTCATGATCAAAGGATGGGGACAATGAATCAGCTTCATTAATAAAATTTCAACACTATGCTTTTTGAGGATTTAAAGTCGAAGAGAGCCTCACGTAATTTGAATGATTATCTGAAATGGAACCAATGCTCTAATCATGAATCCCCCATATCATCCGGTATAATGATTGACTACTGAATATTTAATAAAAATTAAATTAAATTCTTCTCATGCGAAAATGAGTGGAGTGCCGTACGAGTCAGATGTCATCATCATCAGATGACAATTATTCAAATTCGAGGACTATCACAAATTGCCCTCATGCATATCTGAAGTGATTATAATTCAAACCTATGTAATCTACATGGAAATGATATTTGAAACCTGCCGGCTACAAAGTGTGCAAACATAACCGAAGAGTTACTACGACATCAAATTATTTGAATTAAAAATATGTAAGGAAAATTGGATTATAAATTTCTAAAAAGCACATGAAATCCTAAATTTGTGATGGCTGTGAAGTAGAATGAGTAAAAAGTTTTAAGTATGAATTCTCAAAAACTACCCTGCATTATATTTATTCCTGTTGATTGTCAAGCAGGGTGACATTGGGGATGCAGGAGCTGTTCCGTCACTGTCATTATTCTCATCATCTTCAGAAATTGATGGCAAAGTCAAAGATGTTCCACCGTTGTCCTAAAAAATAAGAGATAAAAGTGAATTCTATATTTGAAAATTTTCTGACAACAATTTCCTTCTACAATAATTTCTGGAGAAAATTATTGTATAATTTCAAATAGCATTTATTAATCATAGATAATGAGAATAAGATTAAAGTTTATAAGTTTTTAAAATATCTTTGAATGTATTTTCATATATAACGCTTATAAATATTCGCTCAGATAATATTATTATTTAAAATAAAAATTCTTCATAATGGTTCAGTTTCTTGTACCATAGAAAATGTCAAAAATTTTGAAACTTTATTTTAATTTTAACCTTATTATAATCTGGCAGTCCATAGACAAATTAACTTTTTATACTTTTCTAAGTAAAAATATTCTTCGGATATTTCAGAACATCCAGTAGAAAATCGTTTATTTTTCTAAAAACCTCTGACTATCAAAATGATAACATTTCTTAGGATAATTAAATACTTTTATTTCTTTGAAGAATAAACTAAAATTACTTTATTGAAAAATCCTTAAATATTTATCTAAGGCTTAAGAGCATCACTTTGAAAGTTTGAAAAGTTTCTATTCATTTGATTTCTCATCTTTCAGTAAAAAAATCACAAAGAAATTCATACGTGATTTGAAGTTTAAATCAATATAATTTTTTTTTAAATCAAGAGCTATAATATATTTTTCCAGTTCATCCATATTAATAGAAAAGAAACAATGAACAAAGCATTTCTTTTTTAATATGTTGAGTTCCAAGAGGAAAAATAATCAACGCTAAGACTTTACGCTTTTTTACATTAATTAAATATTCAAATTTTTAGAAATAATTATATGCAATTTTTAATATTTACACGTAATTGATAAATATTATAGACACTAAAAGTATACTACTGTATACAACAGATATATTTTTGAAAATTATTTTCATTAATTATTCATACATCTAGTACCACGATATAACTAAATGATAAATGATTGTTAAAGATAATTTCAGGAGTGAATTTATAAAATCGAATTTGGTAAAATTTATTAGAAATACATATCTATTGCAAATTGAAGTATACATTTTAACTAGAAGTCAGAAATAATGTTCTTTCTATTCAAAGAAAATGTTTGAATAAATAAAATGAATTTCCTTTATTAAGAGGCAGAATTTTCCCCATTAAGAAGTCAAAGGATGAATTGTAAAGAATCATAGCAATTAAAAAAACCTTAGAAAAATTTCAATATTCTTTGAAACTGATATGAGGGATTTTTTGTGGCAAAACAAATTGTGAAAGTTTAGTTGAAATTCATCAAATTATGTGTCATTGGTTAGAATTATGTGTTTTGAATTTAAAAGTAGAGATATTTTTATATACACGTGTGTTTGATTTCCCCATCTTTCATAGTACCAGAAAAATATATCAAATAATTTCAGAAAGAGAAGATATAAAAATATCGAGTAACAAGTTTACATGAAGCAATATAATATCAAATGAATTATAATAGGAATTTTAAGTTAATTAGTTTTAAATAAAACTTTAATTAGATACATATCAAATTGCTGGAGTTGCATATATTTTGATGTCTACATCTCTTTGAGTGAAATAGCTATTTCGGATTATATCGGTTCATTATTTAACTGGTATAAGTATATATCTTCAAGCAAATTCTCTTTCTGATGCGTTTATATTAATAAAAATAATTTTCATTGTACGTAACAGAACTTTGGGATGATATACGTATAATTATTATTTATTAAGATTGATACAACTCATTTTAAAGTTTCCGCTAATTTTATTAAATTAGAACACATAATATTGATTAAACATGCTTGATATATATAATTATTAAAGAAACATGTATGTAAGCTAATTATACAATACATATTTAAACCATTAATACTGAATTAATAAAAATTATTATATATGTGCACATGAATGATAAATCTTTAAAATAATTTGTTTATAAAAACTAAACATTTGTTAAAGCTCAATTAAATTATTAAGAAGACAAAAGAAACGAAAAAAAGAGATAAAGTAATTTATAATGCTGTTTCTGGCTGTGGACAGAAATGCGTGGTTAAACATGTTTAATGGATTCAAACTATTTCACTCAGCAAATTATTAAATCGGAAAAAACCCACATCAATTAACTTTTACTAAAACTATGTTGGTGAGAACCACTCCCTTTAGTTGGATTATAAACCGGTATGATATAGTTTTATTGGTAAATACTTATACAATTTGCTTTGATTGGTGAAAACCCGTACCATTCGGTTCGAATAGTAAAAATAATGCCATTTAGTTTTTACCAAATTAAAAGATTTGCTGAAAACCATAATTCTAAAATACAAGGGCAAACAATCCTGAAGTTCGGATAAAATAATCCAAAAATACAAACTAAAAATATCTAAATATGATTATTATTCTAATTAACTTACTTAAAATAACTTTATACAGCAAATAAGCACTATTTCTATTACAAGGAGATATGATTTAATAATTCTTTTAATTTCTACCCAACAAAAAAACGTGTCTCTACTGGATGATTTTCTACAAAAATGGTAGTTGTATTTATATCTCGCTTATTCTTATTCAAAAACTCCACAATTCTATAACAAAAACAAAAATAAAAATTTCGAAAATTTTTGAAAATGTTTTTAAACATTTCACTTACTATAATGTTTGAATAGAGATAACTATTCAGGGTCACACACGCACATGCACCCCCACCCCCCCACCCCCACACTTTTTTTTACGTTGTATAAATAGTTTCTGGAGGAGTAATAAAGTCGTTACGATACATGTCTTTGTATGTTTTTTCACTTTTTCACTTTATTTCTCCTTTTCTCGTAATTTTTAATGTACACCTTAATACATTTTTTGATATTAAGATTTTATATAAGATAAGATATGAATAAAATATAATATCGTAATGTAAATATATATACATAATGCCGTATATACTACTCTCTAAATATGTCATACCATAATATCAAACTAATTTGCATTGATTCTTAAACACTTTCGATATGTTTTAAAATACTTATGAATTAAAAACCTTAAAAAATTATAAAAAAAAAATCTTTATCTTTCATCTCTTTAAATCTTCATTTAAATCACACTATTTGCCCGTACAATGAAAGCATTGTTCCGTTAATTTGTATATTTGCTCAGCTGATAACGATAAGACATTCAAACAGAAAAATTTATCATTTTCTCTTTCGAATGCCCTTTAGCACATTAAATAAATACAATAGACTACGCCTAAAAGAGAAAGGAATTAGTAACTAAATAAGCAATAGTAATGCTCTTACAAATTTAAAATGGTTGACAAACGAGAATCCTATTTAAATAACTCCTATGTTATAAAAATCTTTCCATTCTTCGGATTTTACAAGCTTCAAGATTAGAATTTACCAAGAAATAATGACAACATGAATATCAGTATATTAAAGAAAGAAGGAAAAAGCAAACCTCCATTTCGTAGCCTTCCCGCAAATTGAAAGTGAGATCGTGCAAAATATCGCTACAAAACGTTTGTGCGAATTCTGGATATAGTTTTAGTACTTCCATTAGACCTGGTATATGGATGCATTTCAGATCACAGTAAGTTAGAGCCTTGACATCACTAGAAGACTTCAGGACCTGGTCCGGACCATTCACGCTGATGTCACAACCAACTAAATCCCCTTTTCCTGAAATCAAAATATGTGAAGAATAAAAAAAAATGTCAATAACTAAAAAAATTTAGGTATCTATCGTGCATATATATATACTCATAGCCATACTAATTTGCGGCCCAAGAACTAAGAGTGGGATTGTTACGAAATTTGGCACATGAAGATATGTGTCAGGGAGATATGTTCATGATTAGAAATGCAGCGAGATTGCGCATTGCGTAATGCCACAAGACGGCGTTGAACTTCATTCTCTTTGAATTATAAAAGAGGTAAGCACAGCTTGTCTGCGTGTATTTTCAATGTTGTAAAGGGACGCTTTTTAACTAGAGATGTCATTACGCCAATATCGGAGAAATTATGAGCAGCTGTCAGAGTTCGAGAGGGGAAGAATCAAAGGGATGAAGGAAACCGCGGGGTCAACTCAGCGAGTAGCTCGCCACCTAGGCCATTTGGACTTTAACATGAGGAAGTTTTGGGACCAGTGGATAAGACACAGGTCTGTTACACGGCGACCAGGTTCAGAACGCCCTCGACAGACCAATACTCAAGAAGGCCGTCACATATCATACAACACGAAAGCATAGCACCCATCCTACGAGATGTTGCAGGATATCATACGGGACTTGTATGCTTCAATGCCTGACTTTATCACATCATGCATTCACGCTAGAGATGGTACAGCAGGTTACTAAGAACTCCATTCATTTGTAATTTTTTCAACAATAAATGATCATTTTGTTTTAATTTTGTAATCACTTACTGACATCAACGTTGTATTTACATACGTAAAATTTCTTTTTATTCTGACAGCTCTTTCTTGGTGCAATGAGTGTATATATATATATATATATATATATATGTGTGTGTGTGTGTGTGTGTGTATAAGGATAATTAAATTATAAATAAACCAAAATTTTACTTCCCATTAAATCTTTGTATTCCTGCCTTACCTATTCCCAAAAGACATCCAACAGCTTTTTTCTCTGCAAAGATTACCCAATCTTACGATTCTATTCCCAATTCATTTCCTTTTATGGTCATAGCCCGAACTACTTCACGCGTTTCTCTTAAATGGGAACCTAATGTAAAGGTGTTGAATTAGGATATTGGATTTAATTATATAACTGAATCCCGAATCAAATCATTCTGTGATTTTTTTGCGCTATTGCGTGGAACTACGATTGCAGGTTTCTGGATATTATCATGAACAAATAAAAACTTATGTCTGAAAAGTCTATTTGTATCTTCCAAAATGTCATGGATTAAAGTCAACAGGATACATGGGGCCGCAAATAGATTAAATTTTTATTTTTAAATTCTTTACCAAAAAAAAAAATGAAGTATAAAACAGTGCTCTCTCCAAATAAATAAACAAGCAGCATCAACCGTTAACAACTTTTTTTCAGTGAAGAAACATTTAGATTAATTATTTAGGAATAATTACGAAATATATAATTTGGAGTCAAACACAGAAAAGAGAGAACAGAAGGAAAATGATACCGTAATAATGGATGAGACGCTCCGAATAGTGAAATTAATATTGTAAGACATTCCTGCTTTCAAAAGCGCACTTCACTGACGCGCACTTCGAAGATATTTAAATATTTATCAATATTTTTAACATGAATATACATATTGGCGACTATCTACAATTTGAAGAAATAGCCAAAGTACTTGAAATAAAGGAGAGAAGCAAACACTCGTTATTAACAAGATTAGTCAGCGGAACAGTTCAGAGTTTCAGAAAATCCCAACCTATCCCAAGAATTTTCAGCAAATTGAGACAAAACCTCGTGAACGAGTGAAGAATTCAAGTAAACCCAGTTAAGATCCAACTAGCAAGGAAAATCAATATTCCATAGAGGATGCATATTGATCATTTGTACAAGATAAAATAAATCACCTCTCCGTATAAATGTGTGACCTCGGTAGCCTGATGGTCATGGTCGCGGTTTCGAGGCCTGCGTTGTTTTCGTCGAGTCTTAGATTCGAGTCCTAATGCCACTGAAGAACCATCGTGAAGTGAGGCTTATTAAATCTGTTAAGAATCCAAATCCTTCCTTTGGTGTGATGTAGCAGTTTGGAGAAGGAGGTGCCAGTTCAGATGTCGTCCTCGTCAGTTGACCGAGATTCAAAATTACGAGGTCCGTCGACAATAGCCCTCGTATTTCTTCAAGTAACAATCACAATACTCCGAATTAATTTAGATGAAGTATACATCAAATATTGTATCATTAAAGGATTGAAAAAAATTGAGCCATTCAAAATATAATCCCAACGTTCTTGAAATTTTGAAAGCATCAAAAGAAAAATAGAAATAATGGACACACACACACAAATATTATGTTTTAATGAATAGAGATTCCGGAATTTATTGGACCAGTGGTTCCAGCGAGATTAGAGACTCATCATTCGATACCTCTTGCCAATCAATACTATTCCGAACAATAGAATTCATGTCACAGTGGTCAGCAGCGATTTAAGAAGTGATTTATCCAAGGAACGACCAAGTTTCCAACCGATGACTACCAGATCCGCAGACAGAGGTAGCAACGTTCCATCCAACTCAGAGGATGCCTTACAGACCAACACAACAAAAAATAATACTGTCTACCAACAATACCAAAGATGATAATTAATACCCATCGATGCAAGAGTGAACTTTAAACAAGTAACTGTGGTCTTGAATACCGGTTCGAATATCAATATAATACCAAAAAAAATATAACATATCAAATCAATGTAAAAAGACACGTGGATAGCACCAGATCCCAAATCTCGAAATTAACGGAGAAATATAAATGTTATTGAAACAATTACTTTACAATAAAGGAGGGGAGTAATAAACAAAAATATTAAATTCATCTTATTATATGTATAACTCTTATTCTTGTGTCCAATATGACCATGAGAAGTTTTGAATTTATTATTAATTTTATTGAACAAAAATATTTCAAAAATAAAAATTGATCTCAAAATATGGTGAATCTAAGGAGATTGTAAAAAAAAAGAGTAAGCAAAATGAGAAAAATAAAATGCTTAAAATTAATAGCAATTGAATTATATATAAGGAAAGTGCTCACATGTTTTTAATGTAGAAATAAATCCATACTATAAATATGATAATATTAATATGATGATTTACAATTATGAATGTCTTTGCTGAAAATGGCTTTGATGTGAGTGTAATAAAATGTGCTCCCCTTAAAATAATATTTACCTCATAATTATTTATAAATAAACTTCATTATAGAAAATGAAACGCAAATAAAAGAAAAACAACTAGACGCATTATTAAAAGCAAAAATAGCCATACGATTTCATTGGTCTTATTCCACATCTATAACTTCGGCTTTTAAAAAAGGGAGATAATGGTCGCACACACGAGTGTGTGTCAATTACAGAAAACTCAACGCTATCACAAAATTGAATGCAGAGCCAATCTCGCGAACTGATGCAGTTTTAGATCAATTAACGAATGCAAATTTAGATTTCGGTACAGGATATTAGCATATTGAACTAGATGATAAAGAAATTTAAAAAACTGCATTTATATCAAATTATGGTCTTTTTCAATTTAATCCTTTGCTATTTGGATATAAAAACTCCCCTGCGATATTCTAAAAAGCTTTTAGGTAAATTCTAAAGAAAAACCAAATAAAATTTCCATTAAATTGCTTTGATGATGTTATTGTATTTTCAGACTCAGTGAAAGAACATGCTAAATGTTTAAAAGATATTTTTAAAATCTGCAAAACAGAAAATATTAAATTAATAAAATCATATTACAAATATAGGTTATATACGATTGATTTCCTGAGATATGAATTAAAACAAGGATCATAAAGCCTCAATAATATTTATATCGAAATGATTAAAAAAAATTATTGTCTCCTAGAAAATGTAAGAGATTTATAAATATTATTTGGCAGCATTAATGTTTATCATAAATTCATTCCTCAATGTTCAAAAATAAGAATACTTATAAATAATCTTCTTAAAATGATCCAAAATGGAATTGGAGCCCAAAATGTCAATAACTGTTTTGAAAATTTAAGGACAGTTTAGTTATAAAACTTATTTTAGCCTTATTAAATCTAAATTACCCTTGCTATGTCTATATAGATACATCTAAGGAAACAATAGCCGCAATTTACGAAATAAGATCTGACGAAAGTTATCAATCTATTGCTTTTCACTCCAGAAGGTTTTAAAATTATGAAATCAACTATTCTATAACTGAATTAGAGTATTTAGCGTTCATTGGCAATTTAGATAAATTTCATTGTTACCTTTTCAATCTCATTTCACAATGCATATCGACCATAATGCTTTAATTTGGCTTAAAAAGTTTTAAATTTCTACAGGAAGGATTCTTAGATGGTACTTAAAAGTTTATATGCATGATTTTGATGTAAAATATAAAAAATACTGAAGTTGATATGTTGTCAAGAAATTCCTACTGCTTATCTTTCATTTATACACCACAGTAACTATCATTAGATATCAATGAAATAATCAATTTTTAAAATTTAAATAATATTTCAGCTCCTAAAAGTCTTTGATTGTGAAAATGAAGACTCATTTAAAATAATTATAAAAGATCTGCGAGTGAAATTAATATAAAAAAACCCATGAAACATTTGATAACCCAGGTATAGCTACAACGTTAAGGATAATATCACCTCAATATTATAAAATAAAAATTCTTACTGATAGTAGTAATTGTATTAAATATTACGAAAATTGTCAGATAAACAAGAAGTAATGTGATTAAATATATGGACAGATCCATTAAATTCTTCTGTGTGAAAACTCTTCGAACTTTTGTCAAAAGATAGTTCACACGGGAGAAGGGGGGAGGGGCGGTAAATACCTCTGTTAAGAAACATTTACACATCATTATGGATTATGTCAAACGGTATATTTGGACTTCTCTTCAAAAATGTAACAACAGAGATTTATATTAATTGTTTAAAAGAAATTTTTCAAAACCACCAAAAAATTTTAAGTGATAGAAATACTGTTTTTACTCTTCAAAAGTTAAGCATTTCTTTAGACATAATAATGTTCTTCAATTATTAACCAGCTGTTACCGACCACAAACGAATGCAAAAGTTGAAAGTGTTAATCAAACCATTATTAAACACTAGAAATCGGAAATCAGTTGTGACTCAAAGTCACTTAGACAAGGATTTTGGGAAAATAACCTTTCAATATAATTAAATTCTCCATACTATAACAGGCTTCTTCTAACTATCTAAAGAAAGAAAGCAAAAGATTTCAAGAAGAAGATTTTAAGGTTGGTGACTTAGTCATATATTAAGAATTTCAATACCCCCATACAAGAAAATTAAAATTCTTTATTTAGGACATTATACGGTAAAAAGAAAATGTTCAGACTTTTATTTTTGTTTGAAATTGATAGACCTACTGCATTCAATAAAACCCAAGCAGAGTTGCTCCATTCAATCCATTTAAAGCATTTACGCCCATCTAAAATTTTCAATTAAATTATCTCCAACAAAAAACCCCCATAAAATAAAAAGAAAAGGAAATAAACATGAAAAAAACCATTTAGTAACATGGGAGTGATTAAGTTTCAATTACCAAGAATTATTGGTGAAGAGGATTAATGTGATATGAATCTTAAAATATGTTATATGATATGTGTTGTAGTTTATACTGTGAAATTTAAAAGTGGTTATTAACTTTCGTTAACATTTTAATATAATTCACTATTTCGTCGTATAAGGTTATGAGTATTTGCAGTTTTTATAATAGTTCTTTCTTCGTGTTTAACATAGGTAAGGAAGTTAAAAGAATGGAAGTTTGAAAGAAAGAAGTTACTAATCTATGTCTGAGTAGAAAGCTATAATTTTTAGTTATTAGGTAGAGTGAATAACACTAATTTACTAACACAAATAATATTGATTTTTGTATCTGAGAAACAGAAACAAAAAGAAATTTTACACTGCATTATTTTTTCCCCAATGAACTCTTCCCTTTTGTTAATCGTTTTATTTTTCAATAACTAAATTTAATTTTATATTTATTAGATTTGATGGCCACACATATCTGGACTCACTGTTTTTCCAAAAATACATAATCTAAATTTAAATTAACCTATCGATTTGAAATTTATTTTTGGAGAATTCACAATGGATAGGAGATAATTCAAATGTTATGAGTTTTTAATGCCTTTCAATAATCTAGAAGACAAACTTAATTCGTTTTGGTTTCTGAATCTCTTATTATTTTTAGTATTAGTATCCCTGAGCATCTACGATTTAAGCAGGTTAGATTTTCAGAGAAATGTGGTTGAAAGGAATTAAATATATGATGCAATTTATATCAGTGAGTTTGGAATTTAATAGGATAGAGAATAAATTTTCTATGAGAAATAAATAAAAAAAAGTAATACTCTGAGGTTATGAATACTCTTACGTGATACTTTCAAATAAATGAGAATATTGTGATTTTATATTATGCCTAAATTGTGAGTGAAAATTCAATACAGGTAATGATGTTGTAGGAGAAATTTCCTGAATTATGTTAGAAAAGTGGACTCGAGTACGATATATAGATGCCCTATAAGGTGTATATAATGGTTGGAACAAAAATAAATTTTTGCTATTTAAGAATATTGTTTTAGTGAATTTTGTGTAAATTGTTAAGACATTCAATATTGTTAAATAATTTGTTATATTAGTGTCTATATTTTAATATCTTCAAAGTGTATTTTATTCAATGCTGAAAGTGTTGCGTAACTATATAAAAACTTGTCTGAGACGGTGCCAGAGTAGAATTATTAGATGCTCATTTATATTATAATATAATTATTAAATGTACATTTACTCCATTTGTAGTTGTTTACTAGGTATGACTATTAAATAACGTGACTGACGCTGTTACAAGAATTATGCATGCACCAAACGTCAGCGACAGACAGATATTTAGCATGAAATCTTCTATTTCGAATGCGGTGTCTCTCGCTTCTATAAATAAATCCATATACCCGTAGCTTTCTTTCACGTTACAGTTATTTCTTTTTGTTTCGTTGGAAAAATGATAAGTGCCACAACAGAGCAATGAATTGTTATGAAATTTCCCACGAAACTTGGAAAAACGCTACTGAAACTTATATAAATTATTCAAAAAAGTGTATGGTAATGAAAGTTTATCACGTACACGTGTATTTGTGTGGTTTAAACATTTTCAAGATGGATGAGAAGACGTTGAAGGTGACTCATGCCCGGATCGCCCTCCCACGTCAAAAACAGATACCAATGTCGATAAAATCGGTAATCTGGTTCAATCCGACCATCAAATAAGTATTCGTGCGATTGTTGAAACTGTAGGAATTAACAAAGAATCCGAACGACAAATTTTTCCGCCGGATCATTCCACATTGTCTGTCAAGAGGTTTCTACTCAAGTACAGCATCCCAGTATTAGATCATTCGCCTTATTCTCCGGATCTTGAGCTATGCGACTTCCAACTGTTTCAGATGAAGTATGCGTTCGAAAGATCAAGATTTGCGTCGTTGAAACTGTGAAAGAAAAAGCAGAGCGTGTTCTGAGGGAGTTTACAGAATACTTCTAACACTGTTTAAACAATGGATGATTCACATGAAGCGTTGTAGGGATAGAGGAGGGGTGTATATTGAAGGCGATAATAAATAAATATGGACATCAAAAAATATTTTACAGATTCAGTCTGGTTATTTAATAGCCACACGTTATATTACCAAGTATTTTTATGTCAATTTTGTTATCGTTTAATTTTGATAATATGATAATTCGTTCCAGTAGTTGTGCAACAAATATATCATTGAAATATTAGCAATAAAACAAATATAATATTTTGAAAGGATAATAGGAAAAATGTAGATTGATCATGGAAGGAAATTATATAGATTTAATACTAGTGTACAACTGCTGTCCCCCAATATCCATTTATATTTTTGAAGTATTAGTTTGATTATTACTATTGGTGTTAATTGAATCTTATCTGCTATGATATGATATAGTTTTATATGATGAAATAAACAGAATTTATACGCAATGGAAATCAATTGATGGATATTTTTAATATATATATATATATATATATATATATATATATATATATATATATA
>BMAW01001518.1:0-77050 GCA_019974015.1 Nephila pilipes | reverse complement strand
ATATATATATATATATATATATATATATATATATATATATATATATAAAAGTACCATGTCAGCTGTTTAAGTAGAAACACAAAAAAATAAAATATTAATTTTAAGTTAATCTCTCTTAAAATTTCAAAAACTGAAATAGTGCCTTTTACATTCAACAAACATAAACTCACAAAATTTTTGCTTTAATTTAAAATATATTTTGCTTTATCTCTATCCTGTCTCAACAATCACTAAAAAAGTTTCGAATCTTGCTCAGTATCGCGCAAGAGTTTTTTAATGTACAGCTGAAGACGGAATCTTAAACTTTTTATCCACTATAAAACAATGAAAATAATTTGAATTATATTCAATTCTCAAAACTTCGATTCTAAATCCCACGAAACGTAATACAGAAACTAAACTTAGATATATTTTAAGAAGAAACCAGTTCCTACAATTCCACAAATTATACTTTACATAAGCCATTGAAATTTTACTAAATTTCGATTTAACTGTTATAATTGTTAGTTGGTATATTCGATTTTTTTCGAACGGTTCTTGAATTTTTGCTTTATTTCGCCATAATCATAAGACGTATAAATAATATTGATATATTCTACAAATTTCTCTTGTACTGGAGGACAATTAAGCTTTATGGAGATCGAAGAGTTGGTTTCATATATGATTAAGATAGGACACACACACGATATATTTTGGCAATATTACTACTGATGTTAACATTCAGCAAAATAATAATGCAATATTCTTTATTAATTGAAGTTCAATTTTTTTTGAAATATTCTGAAGCATTTTATACACTTATAACTCCAAGACATAACGAAATTAAGTGCATGACATTTCATGGCTTACACAGAGAGTATTAGAAGAGAAAGAGAGCGTCAAATCTAACATAACGCTTACATACTAGGGAGAGAAAAGGAAATTCACTGAAATAATTTTGTTCATTCAGGAGTAAAAAAGGACTTGAGATATTTTTATAACATGTGCGATTCTGAAGCGGAAATCAGCACATTTAAAAGAGGAAGAAAAGGTTTGACATAAAGAATAATTGAATAAAAAGAAAGATGATAAGTTTATTTTAACATTCCAATCTCCCCCTTTTCCTGCAATAACTTGACGACCAGAACTATTAAGGATCCAGGGAAGATGGAAACTCAGTTGTTAGTTTTTTAAAAATTTCCTTAACTGTTGATCATGGCATGTCGAGATTATTTTGAAAAAAAAAAATTATACAAATGCACAAAATATTCAAAACAGTTTCAGATAGTATGATAATAATTATGTGAAACAATAATTTCACAATCCTTATTAATGAGGAAATTTATATTAATATCTCTGTAGCAATTTCAGGGGTTTTATTTATTTACTATTATTACTGCTCAAAGGGGCATACTATCTTTGGGTAGATATGGGAATCATGACTCCGAAAATCCCTAGTGATCTTTTTCTTTTCCATGGAGTTTATTGTCCTTTGTTAACACGTATAGCGTGACTTCGGGACACTGCAGCGATTTTTCTCCGACTTCGACCATCCTTCTAACAATAATTGCTAATTTTCTTTCCTCTTTCTTCCATAGGTCACAATTACACCTTGTTTTGGTGTAGTATAGTTATATAAGGCTCTTGCGACATAAGACTCCACTATCACTCACGCTCATTAACCACTCTTACTTTTTGGTAATTTTTTTAAAAATATTTTCCGGTTTTGTTCAAATTTCAATTTTTATTGAAGTTCACTTCGTTGAATCAAGACACAAAATCGCAGAGCGGCGGCGTAAGATAAGCGGGAAATGTGGGAGCGCGAACAAAGATTGCATCAGTTTTTATTTCTGTTGAGGCTCGGAAAGTATACCCAACGTTTTATTTCTGCTGAGACTCGTATATCCAACTTTGCAAAGTAAAGGTGACAGCTGCAGTTAAAAAGCTCGAAGTTTGTTGGTTGATTTATTTCAGAGTCAAAATTGATTTTTGTGTGACAGGGAAAGACAGTAATTGTGCAGATCATTACACACGCGCGCACACACAAACAGTAGTTGTTCTATTTATTTTTTTCTTAATGAAATACTAACATGAATGTGAAATTTAATGCAGATTATGAAGAAAAAGGAATATGGATGAAGAAGGCCTTAAAAGAAGCTTATAGTTATTGAACTAAATAATATTATAAGTAGCAGTATTACTTGCTTATTAGCGTTGCAACTATGAAGTTACATGACATTTATTGACGATGAATCTTATAACTCTGAATCGCAATCAAATGACGAGGAATAACACCTGAGTTCGAAACTTAATTTTCAAAATTTAACATCACGCTACCATGTGGACTTTGAATCCGGCTTTTTGACTGGTGGAATCAAGACAGGTTCTCATGACTCGATGAAAACAACGCCACCCTTGAAATCTTGCCCATGATCCAGCATCACTTTGAAACAAATAATTTGCAAGAAATCTTTTTGATGCAATGTAGTAAGTAAGGTTACTATCTTAATACCACTGCTTGATGTTCAGTTATTGTACTGAAAATATTTGATTAATTTCCCCTTTTACTTATTAATAGTGTGATATTTTATTGTTCAAATGCATTTAACAACTGAAACAATAGACTATTTAGAGGGGTATAGAAAATTTTAAATTGTTATTTCTACCGTGAAAAATAGAAATCTTAGACCAGAATCAATGAAAGACTTACCCAGTATGGCCACGACCATTCCATTTTGTAGTACTTCCATCGAACCATTACACACAAAGTGGATGTTAGTGAGGGCATCTCCTGTATGCACCAAGTACTCTCCAGGGGCGCAGAAATTACTCCGCACGTGCCGGGACAGTAGCTTGAGGCAGCCTTGAGGAGCGTTCTCGAAGATAGGAAGAGACAAGATCTCCTTATGGAGATGCATTGATGCATCTCCCCTGAGCTCGTCAGGAAACTCACGGAGAATCTACGGGAAATCAAAATTAAGGAAGAAACTGTAGTATTTCTTGCATTGTGCTTGATATTTGTGGTCTTAGATAATAATACTAGGTAATCAATTTTTTCCAATAAGCAATTTTCTATTTTTATAAAAATAAATTTAATTTATAACAGGTTTTGAATGCGTTGCTTTGATAAAAATTAATTCAAAATTAAGCTTACAGCTTTTTCTCATTCTCTCTCTCCTTATATATATATATATATATATATATATATATATATATATATATATATATATACATACATACATATATACACACATACATACACACACTTACACGTATATATCCAATAAAAATGACTATCATATTCAGCTATTCTTCTTTATAATATGTTATCTTTTACTGCAGTGGCTTGTTTGAAAATGTTTTTTCATAGATAGTAAAAATTTAAAATAATTATATGTATAGAAAGAAATCAATAAAAATAATAAATTTAAGATAATAATCAATAAATTTAAGGCGTTTGTTCTGTTCTACCATTCCTTTTTCTTGTTATAAAGAATTTATGTTATAAGAAATTGACTTAAAACTGACCTACTCCAAAGTTTTTATTTATACTTTTAGTTTGAAACAAAACTTAAAAAAAATTTAATGTTTCATTGTAAACAAATACCAATGATTATTATAATGGTGACATATTTATACCTTGATAATAAGGGGTCCTTATCTTTGTAGAAATGAATGAATTTCTAGCTATGTTTTCGTAAGAAAAGTAAATAGCTTAAGTTAAAAATACTCAAATTCTTGATAAAACTTTTATTTAAATTTTAAGTTACATTTATAATACGCACAACACATACTTTCTGAACTTGAGTTTATTCAACCCCAAACTTTCATCACTTCTCTTTCTTGAGTCAATTATACATGAAACAAATTGAAACTTCTGAATAAAATGTTAAATATAAAGATTTCCAATCGTCTGGCACATTTATTTTATTTGCCTGATAATCACCAAAAGAGCGCTGATGCCATGGCAAAAATAACAACAAAAATAATCAAATTTTATGCCTTCAAGTAATAAAAAGAGATCTGAAATCGTTAGAAGGGGTGCAAATCGATTTCTCGAAGCCCAATTCTTAATACTAGTATGCAAGCCTAGAAAAAACTTCTGTGTTAAAAAAGATGAATGTTATTTCAAGCTTTCTGCGATTCTCGCTTGATGTGTGAATGATGTGAAGCATTTCTGTCTTTTGAAAAAGAGAAAACGATGTATTTTTTCCATGCATATCCTAGATTTGTGAATGCAATAATGTGAAGGCGACGAGACTAATCTTATCAAATCTAAAATGGTCGTTTGCATTCCCCCTCGAGCATAAAAATAGAAGAGAAGTGAACGTTAAACTCCTGAAATTAAATAGTGTAAGATGAAGAAAGTTCGTAAATAGAAAGAGTAATGGAATTACTAAACATGACGTAATAACTCAAGAATGATATGATTTGATATAAAAACGGAAAGAGAGAAAGTATAACTTAAAAAATCGTTGTTTGAATAAGACGGGTATTTGATATAATACTTTTATTATAGTACTCTAATTTTTCCTTGTATTTTTTGTTTATTGTATATGGTACTTTATTTTTAAATACATCTAAATTTATTATTTATGTCAATTTACTAGAGTTAAGTGAAAGGCAGCTAGTTGCTTTATTTAGAATAAACAAATTATTTAAAATATGAATTACGAAAGTATGAAACAAATGAATCATAAGTAGTTTTATATGTGAATATATATTTATATTCAGAATAATACATATGTAAATGTTTGGGAACGTAAGATAAGAAAAACTTAAACATAATAAATCTATGTAATTTAAAGATAATTTACTTAAAAATTTCTAATTATTTTAAATGACATTTATTTCTTAGAATTTTTTTTAATACAAGATAGTATTATATAAACAAAATGGGAAGAATCTAGCGTTCTATGTTTCAGTTCGTTTCAGTAATAACACTTTTTTTTTATAAAAAGGAGAGAGACATATTTCTCGATAAATAAGAGCTGGGTTTAATAAAATGAAATTTATTACGGCAGAAACAAGAAAAATCAATTTTCAGATTTCTAGAAAAATATTTCTTATGGTTGATTTATAATAACAGAGTTCCCACGGAAGAAATTGTAGATTCCATCTTTCAATTTCACTCCAAGAACGAAATAGAAAGAACTGTTTTTTTACGTAGAATTTTAGTAGATAATTGTATATTAAAATATATTTTCATTCAATTTTTTCATAACAAGTTGATGAAAATAGGAAGTTTGCGTGGGTATCGAAACGCTTTTATTTATTTAACATCCATGGTTTAATGTATTTAAAAGAAATTGAATCTTAAAACGTTTTTAAGTAAAATATTCGATTAAAATCTGGTATCCGTAGTATTAAAAGAAAGAATAATGTTAGATAAAAATCCTACAATTCTATTTATTAAGATACATATAGTGTAAATAAATTTTATTGACCTTATTTATTAAGTAAAGTAAAAATAGATTATCGTTATATGTTTAATATTAAATCAATATGATAATATATATATATATTTTTAAAAAATAATCTGTACATTTACCTCATTTGGATCTATCCCATGATTCAGAGACCATATTGTCTGGAAATAGTCTGTCATCCTTTGCTTCAATTCCTTTGAGATCTGATGAAGTCTGAAAAAATCCTTCAGATCTCGAAGTTTTGTATGATACTGAGAACGACGAGCGTACATTCTTTGTATGATTGCTGTTACATTTCCAAAGACTGCAGCGTGCATCAAAGCTGATAAACGAAATATAGATTCATGATGTTCCAATATAAAATTACTACATGAAAAAAATTGCTAAAAATATAGAATTACTACATGTATTTCGCTATAAAATCTTAATTATTATTAATTAGAAATTAAAATAATAGATGAGAATAAATTTTCATTCTGGTTGACTAATATTTAATAGGAATGACGCTGACGAACATCTGCGGCATTCATACTGTAATGTAAAACATCGAAGTACAATGATGGAAAGTCTGCTACTATTTTCGTCTAACATATGTATATCTAGTCAAGCGATTATTTTAATACTTCATGGGGCTTTAGCGACTCTGTATTAACAAGGCAGACAATAAGAGGAAAGACAAAATTTACAGCAGATATGTTATAAAACTCTGATGAATTAAAAAATATATTTACATCATTAAGACTATGAGAGATAATGAAATTTTGTATAATATCGTCCAGCATTCGCTATTTATTTATTACTATAGAATGTCACTTATTTCTCCATTATTCTAGAGTTCTTTAATACAATATAATAAGTATTACAGTGCAATAATTAAGAATTCTCAGCATTGAATAAGAACGAAACATGTTTTGTGATGAGAATCGTGATGAAAGAACACTTGTTAGAGATAAAATTTAGAATCAGAGAAAAAGTTCAGTGCTGAAACTACAGTCCTCCTAGTTTGAGTGTTGTTGTCTAAAGGGTTGTTTAGTTTCATTTAAATTGTCCTTTTGTTTTTAAGTAAATGTTAATAACTATCAAATGTATAGTTCAAAGATCATAGAATCAAGAGCAAGACTTCATATCCTAACTGTATAGGATATTATCTTTTATTATTTTTCAAAGAAAAGTATATTTATATACATCTTCCTTTTTTAGTAACTTTGAAAGTAAAACATTATTATTCTTAATCAAATGAAATACTGCTTCGATTATAGTTTTCTTCAATTTTCAAATTTTTAATTTTAAAACACATAAAATCATGACGAAATTGTGAACTAACACCAAAATTACAGTGGATGATTTGCTAAGTATGCCAATTTATGTGATATGATTTTTCGTGGAAAGTTATTCGAAACCTATATTGCTAATTATCAGGATGCCTGCAATAAACTTTAAAGGTTTATTAGATTTCATTTAAGTACGTGAAATATTTAGCAATACAATGTTTTAAGGTAAGACTCACAGATTAATAATGTTACATAACTTGTTTTTTAAAAATTATATAGTAATTATTTAATTAACTTGTGTATTTATCACAACCTGCGTAAATTTAATTTCTGTATCAGTTTGTTTTGAAGTTAGGTTCTTAACGAATACTTTTAACTTTAAAAGTGAAGATCAAGAATGTGTTCAAAAATATTTTTTGGAAAACTCTTTGCTTTGAATTATTATAAACTTTTTTAATAAGAAACTTACAAATTCAAAGAAATATTAATTAAAATATTCGTTAATCTATTTCTTTTGGGTATTTAAATATATTTTTAAAAGTTTTAGGGTGAATGAAGAAGGAAGAAATTTCTTTTTATAATATAATATTGAAGAAATTAAAAAGCAAAAATACGCAGAAAAAATAATAATCTGTCAATTTAATTGAAATTCAATATCTTTGAATGTTATATTTTCTTTAATTACAAAAAAATTAGAGATTAATTTTAATTATAAAGAAGTTAATTTTCTCTCTCTTAAATTTTCGCATGTTTAATACTTTAAAAAGCAGGGAAACAATAAAAATTGAGTAAATAAAACATTTAAACTGCATTGGAATAGACTTCTCTTTCAAATGCTACAAAGAATTCTCGATATATCATATATAGACTTCACCCAAGAATTTCATTGCAACTATATAAATATGAATTATTCAACAAATTTGTAAGTCAATCTACGAGGCAAGTGTTTGGTTGGTTTTTAATTGTTATTTTCTATGTTTAGAATTTTCCTTGATAGAAATACTAGTTGTTTTATAAGTGATATTTGCATGTGCGTACTTCAATCACGAAAATAGAATTAGGAAGTTAGCAAATAGAAAATGATTTCAAAACAACATATTTACCTAAGAATTGTTTTAGAAAGTGAACATACATACCTCCAATTAACATAGTCAATATCGAGAATACTTTTTCCGCATTGGTATTTGCGGCAACATTACCAAATCCAACACTTGTTAAACTGGTTGTAGTAAAATATAATGCTGTAATATATGCAGTTGTGATATCTGTCTGGTTGACAGTTGAGTAACCCAGCTTGTTAGCCAACTGATTCAACCATCCTAAAAGGAAACAGAAATTTCAACGCAAAATCAACTGGATAGAGATATATTCTCTAAATATTACTTAAAAATAATTAAAGCAATATCTTATGTCACATTGCTTCTTCATAAAATTGATATAAGAAATCTGAATAGCCTAAATATACTTAGTTGTGTAGAATAAAATATAAGAAATTAATATTAATGGTTCATATTACATCCCCATTATTATTATTTACTTCCTTTAATATTGAATATTTATGTTCGAAAGCGGAAATTTATAAAATTAAATGTATTAATATAGATGTAATAATGCAAAATTTTAATTAAAGTAATATTTATAAGTCTTCTTTCATTACAAGGATCAATCTATTTTTTTGTAAGTTTTTGCAATGGTTTTGAAATTTCGATAATTGTTCTCATATTTAGTAATGAAGAAGAAAGAAACTTTCTGTATTATATTACTAGGTCCACATTTGGAAAAAATGTTAGATGACATAAAAATCGGCTTTGCTTCTGATTTTGAATTAAGCTTGCTGTTGAAATATTTAATTTTAAGTTAGAGAAAACGTTAGTGGTTCTAAGACTGTCTAATGTTTAATAAAAAAGACTAAAACTTGGAGTATATTTCATAAGCAAAAAATCCTCAGTGTTATTTGAAGTACATATGGATATCACAAACATACCCTCATAGATCTCACTGATTTTACTACGTGCTTAAAATTAGAAAATTTCAACAAATGCAGGTTCTTTCCTCTTTAGTGCTTGAAGTGAAAGGTGCATTTAACACTTACCAAAGATGAAGCACGGAATATGTTTTAAGCAAAATAAAAAGGACTTATATATCCAAAACGAAATTTGTAGTATAATAAATACATTGTTTTTTATATGATGAAGGTAAAATATATCAAAATTGGAGTATTTTTCCTTCTGAAAGAATGTCACGCATATACAATCAATTCTTTTTTAATTCAAGACAGGTATAATCCAAGTAACGGCAGCTTTAATCCCAGCTAAGCTGAGGATAACAGAAAAAATTATTATTGTAACTATTATTGCTACCAAATTAGTTTATTTCTTATGTATTTGCCCTTTAAATAAAATTTGTACCTAATTAATACTTTTGTGGGTGTCATTTTGTAGAATTCGAAGTTGTAACGTATATTTTCAAGATACTTAAGATATAGACGAAGGTAACTTTTTAATTCTGGATATTTCAGGATTTCTGGATATTTATGGATTTAATTTTCTGGATATTTCAGGAAAAAATCCTTACAATTTAAAAATATGATATCCAGTATTCTCAAATTTAGCAGTTCACAGAGTCAAATTTTCTAAAATTTATTCACACATGTCGCAAAATAAATTTGCCTCATTTTAAGAAAATCAAGCAAAAGTTGGGGTTGAATATTTTGATGAGACTTGAAAAGTTTTTGAAGGTAATATTTTCGTTAAATTTATATGGAAAAATAAGTTGAAAAGTATCGATATGAGTATACTGCAAATTAACTAACATTACATTGGTTATGTTAAAATTATTTTGAAGCTAAAAAATGGTTATTTTGACATTTTAAGAATCCATTGTATACTTATACTCTAAATGCATGATATATATCGGTCTTTGGTCTTGTTTGAGTATTATTTGCTTGCAAATACCCCTCGTGTGTGAAAAGTATATCAGTGGGATGCGATCTGTGAAATTCTTACCGACATCCCAGGAAGACGGGTTTGCTTCTATCTCGGCGAGCGCGATGACGTACCAAACGCATGCCATCCAATGTGCCACCAAAGAGAAGAAAAGCATGAGTAGCGTTAAAATAATTGTGCTGTGCTGTGAGTATCGATCCATCTTCTGCAAAAGTCTTGCTAAGCGAAGGAGACGAGTTAGTTTTAAAAGATGCATTAGTGTATTCTGAAAAACAAAAGAGACACGACTTAATGCAATTGGGGCTTTAATTTATAACACCTGCGAAGTGAGCATTAATTAATAACTTATTTTTAGCATGAAGGTAATTATACCAGTAAATTTTCTAATAAATGCTCCAGTACTGAACCAATTGTAATATTAATTATAGTAAATTGTAATTGTAGAGATAGGTAATGGAACTAATAAATAGAAAAATAATAAATTATGTATTCGACATGTTTGTATCTAGAAATGTTCATTGGTGGTTAAGTATAGCAAAAAATGTTGTTTAGTTAAATAATAAAACATTGAACACATGATAGCATTTCAAAGTTTGCAATGATATATACTTTAATGAAATTTTAAAAGATTTGAACGATTTTTTAAACAATCGTAGGCTTATATATATTAAAGCTTTTATTTAACTTGTTAAGTTCAATTGTAGGTACGTAAAAATGTGTCTTTCCAATTCAAAATTTTTACTCAACCCTTTTCCTATTATGCAATCGAGCTGAAATTTTACACATATAACTCCGATGATAACATCATACTATAGTATGCTTAAGTAGTAATAGAATTTGGAGGAGCTTGGAGGTTCGGAATTTGCATTTTGCAGTTGAATTTAAACCCACTTCCTTTCGTCCGATCCAGCTGGAATTTTATATGTATGTATAGATCTTGTAATAGCTTTTCATTCTTAAATTTCTAGGTTAAAATGAATGAAATAAATGTAAATAAAAAACTTTTTAAATCAATCTTTTATCTAAAGATGGACTAAAAGGTATAACAATAACTTTTTAAAGTGTGAAATATAAAATTTAAAAAAGCTTGAGGCGTTAATATTTCTTTTGATCTGATATATAAGTAAGTAATTATGGGGTATTTAAATTATCGGAAATAACATAGATATTTTTTACGTGCCTCAAGCATTACTATATCTTTCAGTCTATTTTTAAATAAAAGCTTAATTTTAAAAGTTTTTTTCCTTTCATAATTGTGTAAAATGAAATTTCTTCCATTTATTTGTTAAAGTACGAGAAGCTGAGAAATTCTTTAAAAAACTCATAAAAATAAGAGAAGTTGAATTTTATATCTCCGATAAAAACCAACTTCTAACAGTTTTCCGAGCATCATACAAGCAAATATAAGGTAAAAATTTAAAATCAAAATAATATTTTCGAAATTGGCTAACAGATATGCGTGTAATTTTAACAAAAAGCATTTATAGTAAGTTTGGATTGTAAATATTCTTGAAAATATTTTGAATATTTATAATTTTACTTCTATGAATCATTAAAATCTTGAGAATATCTCGAAATTTTTCGTTTTGAATTTTAAAACCAAAGTTTTCGACTCAATTTTTTTATTATTCATTTTCATTTAAACATAATCAATGTAAGATTTTGATTTTTATTACTGTAGTCGAATTCTTTAATAAATTGCATCTTTCAAAAATTATTAGCTAATTCTATTAGCTAATTGTATTATATTTGAAATATATCACAATTATTCACCATATTTTTTTGTTTTATTGCTAAGCTGCTATTCTACCTAATACGCTTGCTTCATCTTTCAGGTTCTCAATAATTTCAATTACTTTCGTTTTCTCCATTCATTTTTTTTTTTAAAAAAAATCCGTGTATCTTATTTTTTTTATTTCTTATTCGTTGATGAAACTCTGGTATTTTGAAAACCGCTTTTGTTAAAATTGTTCAACCTATTCTTCGAATCTGAAGTATTAGTAACTTACGACTCCTCTTTCAGATAATCCTTTAATCTTTTCTCAACAAATGCTCAAGTTATCAACAATTTTTTATACTTCGCACACTTCTTTGATTTAATAAATACACAAAAATATTTTACTGTAAAGAAAATTCTTCAATTTGCATATTTCTCTGAATTAAGAAATATATATATATAAAAAAACCACATTTTAGTAAAGAAAATTCTTCAAAATTCGTTTGTTTACGTCAGTATGCCAAACAATATATTTTATCCAAGAAAGAAATTCTTTAGCTTTTACTATAAATGTTATTTATCACTCACATAGTTTATTGTTTGCTTTAAAACAAATTGTTCTTGTAAACTATGTAACTTCAAATTGAAAGTGTTTGTTTTTCTAAGGAATAAGGTTTAAAAAATGCTTTCTTGGCAATGAAAACTTAATCTTACTTTTTCATCAATACATTTTCTATTCCGTTTTCTTCTAAACAAGTGTTACTTGAGTGCTGATAATTTACAAATGTATTCCTGCCCAGTTGTGGTTTGGATTATCCTGCACTCGTAAGTTATGCAGGAGTCCTGCTATGAAAAACGTGATAAACTTGTTAGTGTATACTTGTCAAAAGTTGTCGTACTCTAAAAGTTGTCGTACTCTAAAAGTTGTCGTGTCACGGAAACTTTAATGTGCTTTCTCAGGATTATATCAATTTATTTATTATCTGAATATGGAAGCGTTTCATATCAAAAATGGGATAGAAGTTACTAAATTGTCAAATCTAAGCACTGTGAAACAATTAATCTTTTTATGTATTTATAAATACATAAAAACAATGAAAACATGTAGCTTTTACGTATCAGAAGTCAGTTTAAACTTATTTTGAACCCCTCCTGTTTTAATACGTTTATATCAAATAAGGAAATTAAGTATCGAGTTGAGTTTCAATTTTTTCTACACATATTAAAGTCAAAATTACATACTAGGTTTTTCACATAATATGTTATACTCTCTTCAACAGTGAATGTTATAAATTAATTTCCTTGGGAACAAACACTAAATAACAAAGTCCGGGAATCCAAACTGTTCAGTCTCTTATTCACATATATTGTATTAAAAATATTTTTATCTGCTATCCTATTTCATTATAATTTCATCATACTTAATTAAATTGTCTGTGATATGGCGAATGTATCCATTACCTATCATCCTATGTGAATAAGCTTAGTTCTGAAATTATATTAGTTGAACTAATATTGATATAAATATTAATTCTCTCGTTTCCAACTATTACGAGCCAAGCGTCCTTACTACCTAGCTCGAGTAAGACACATAATTCTGTGTTGATCAGTCATTAAGAAGACTGAACTGATATCGATCCTTAAAGCCCAAATCTTGCAGAATACGCGCAGAATTTGGACGTTAATGCTCCTTGTTGAGACTTGAATTCCAATCTTAACTGAATATAAGTAATACTTGAAGTGATTTTTGAAAGACAATGACAGTCACTTTCATCTGCAAAATTCCGAAATTTCATTCTGCCGTGGAAATATTATAGTCAACAGTGTCGTACTCTATTGAAATCACATAAACACTTATTACTTTTTTAACCCAAGAGTGGCCGGAACTCAACATTTGTTTAGAGCTTAAAACCGTTATTACTTACCATAGCTTTTTAAAGCTCTAAATCCTTGATTATTTTTAGTAGAACTTCATTTCCCCCGGTATATTTAAAGAAATACAGAATAAAAGATTCTGTAGATTATTGACGGCATTTATTACATTTCATGCAACTGATGAGCCCCTTTGTTAATGCTCATCTGTCTCGCATATATATATATATATATATATATATATATATATATATATATATATATATATATATATTGCGATTTACTTACCGAAGCTCTCCATATTATATTAAATAAAAAAGGATTTGAAACTTCCATGAAAATGTGTAGTATATGATTGAATTCCTGATATACAAATATTTTATAAGCTTAGGAAAAACATTTATGGTGTTTTAAGCAAAAACGAGAGCTTCAATGATAAATGTTAGCTAAATTTCTTGATGCAAATTATTACCCTTTTTCCGTTGTAGATTAATTTATTTTTATGTTCAGGAACAGGAAACTTACGAATAATTAAGAATCATTTAATAAGACAAGAATCTTATTGATAATTATGTTATCATCAAATTAACATCATATTTAAATTAACTGATTAATTCTCACTGTGATTAAAAATCCCACTAGACTGTCTTGAGTCAGGAAAAGAAACTTATAAACTAGATATTATTTTTCTTTCTTTTATATAGCAAAAAAAGCTCCTCATTATGAATTTAAGACCTTCAGCGATGTCATAACTACACACAGTGGAATAAAACGCTTATTTATTCACGATACTGCATCCTATAAAACTCTTTATCTTTTTTTTTTCTTTCAAAAATGATAAGGAGAAATATTATTTTTACTAGAAAAGGTTTTATAGGATTTGAAAAGAATGTAAGCGAAAATGTTAATGAGGTATTTTCTTCTCATAAACATTTTTGGATTTTTTTTTAATTGCTTAAAGTATGATTTCAGAAAAACCGAAAGCTATTTTATTCTTGTAAAAATTAAAAGTTTCACAAGAAGAAAATTTTACTGCCAAACTCTATGCGATTCTATTTAGACCTTTACTTTGTGTTGAGTAAATATTTATTCATAATCTGAAAACATAAGAAACAAAAATATAATGATGCACTCATAAAAAAAAGTTATTTTAATTGAATTGCTATTTTCAGAGTGTTTATAAATACCATTTTTTAATAAGTTTTTCAATTAATATTTTAATAAATAATAATTAGCACAGACAATTTCAAAATATATTTAGAAGATTTCTTTGAATGGTGAAATGTGTAGAATGTATTTAAAAGATAACAATACCAGAGAAGAAAATCATTGTGAAATACAATTTTCATATTAAATTTAGTTTGACTGAGCTATTATGCAGTATTCTATTTTCAACAAATTCAGTCTATAAGTGATATTTCAAGTATCACAGACCAACATATTAGTAAAAGTCCCCTACCTATGTTTATGTTTCTGTGTGGTAGCACCAAGTATTTTCAATCACATGATTTATTTGAATTATATCTGCTCATCAACAGCAATGTTAAAAATGAAAATCATTCCTCAAAATTTGACTATTATTTTTTCTTTTCAGACTTTTTCAATTTTATTCTGAATGAATAGGACTGAAAAAAAAAGCATTAGTTCATTATAAGTTTCAATTTCTTTTTCTCTTTTCGTAATTTTTTCGATTTCTTTGATAATCGTATCTTGAAAACATAAAATTATTCAATTCATCCCGATATTTATATAATTAAATTATTAATATTTTATCAACAGGTAAATAAATTCATTCTTTAAGATACTATTCTCACATTTTGCAGTGGTATTTCATGCATCACTCTTTTGGTACATTTTTGAGATTTACATTCTAATAAAATACGTGATGAATATCTAACCTTTAAATAAACTCTATTATTTAAATTTCTTCATCTTCTTTTTTGAATATAACCCTATCATTAATAAATAGTACATCAATACCAACAAATTTTGGAACTACAATATATAATCTTAGAAGGTATTAGGATTGGCTTGTAGCGGCCTGGTAAACAAAGAAAAAGACTTGTGGATTCAATGCCGAGGTCTTGTCTTGCAATTCAATCGGAGATTATTGTATGAAAGGATAAGGAATATTGCTATTTAAATAAAACTAGGCCGCGTTGCTTTCATATGGTGTAAAGTGGAAGTTAGATGAATACAATCCTAGGTCAATAGTTGTCCTCCAAATTTCATTATGATTCGGAGCTGTTATATTTATTTTTCAATGTATTACTCTTATGAAACACTGATTTTGAACAAACAGATCCGTAGCATTTTGTAGAGAAAGATTTAAGACATATATCCAGACACACAGCATATTCCTTTTTCTTATTGAAGAAAATCACAGTTTGGTAATTTCGATTTAATTCATATGTAAGCCATTGAAATATTAAAATATTTCCATAACCGTTTTTTCAAATGTACGAAAAAACTTACTCTACTGTACAGGTTACAAGCATAAAGGAGATCGAAAGGTAAGGCAGCAAGGAGATCAACGATAAACCATCCTCTTAAATAATTTCTGGCTATAGAACAAGGGTCAGCCACAACTTCACCTTTCTTGTTAACGTAGGTGGTGCGAAAATTGAGGATAATATCTGTTTAATAAAAAGATAAAAACCAAATTCTTATAAAATATATACACACATTGTAAAACATTTAATTATTTAGCAATAAAATCAGTTTTAATCTATGATAAAATACATGTAAGTTGAATAAATAACAATTTTTCTTAAAGAAAATTCTTCCGTTATGCACTTGTTCATAACTATTCCAGTATACTAAACTTATGTTAAAATTAACTTTTTACTTTTTACAGAGAAAAAGTACAAAAAAAAAATTAACGAGAATTAAATTTATTGCTCGGAAGCTGTAGAAAACATAAATAATATAAAAAGTAATTGTTATAATAAGCGCTTGAAAAATAGGAGATATTACTTTTAAATAAAAATGAAAAAGAAGAATGATATATGAAGGATATCTGGAGAAGTGTTTCTAAAAATAATAAAAGTCCTGTTCCGTAATTTTTTTTTATTTCTGATTTATTTAAAGGAGATGTTCTTTATTCTGTTACTCTCTTTATCTTTTCCTTTTAAAAATAAGTTTCAACTCTGGAATACAAATAAATTTAAGCTCAAAACATTTTGAGTAAAGTACAATTTATGTAATAAATTTAACAGGAATTATTATATCCTCTTATTAAATAAACAAGTTTAATCATTGAATACGACGCGATAATTCTTATTTTTATGTATATGTTATTTGTGAGCAAATATGGTTGAATTGAAAGAATATCACATGCTATAAAATGTTATATGACATTCAGTTAAAATTTGTAATGTAGTAATTTTATGTTATGATATCTCGAAATATTAAAAACAATAATATTTGTGTGATTCCTTTAAGATTTTATTCATTAAAATTTTGATCATAAATTTAATTTTTATAGTAGTACTTCCCTTACATTATTATAATTTTTTTTAATCATGTTCTCTTTTCAAATCAGTTTAAGAATAATATGAGAGTACTTCGAAAAAAAGTGCTGAGTTTAATAATTCTGATTTTTATGCATTTTCATGGTAAAGCTACTTTATATATAACATTGAATAACTAGCCATACACAAAATAGTTGCACTAGATATTATTTAGCAATTAACATTACGCATTGATTCAATTAACTATTACTTGCTATTTGTGTAGCATCTACTTTTATGACCAAACCTCGGCTGAATGCTATTCATAATTTGTAAGTCAAATTACATCAAACTACATTACGTGAATACCACATTATATGAAGCTCTCCGCAATTGGCTATTGAAATCGTGTTATGATTGAGGGAAAAATATTAAATGGACAATTTTCGAAACTATCCTAAAAACTATATAAATGCACATTTTTTGTAGAATGTAGGTAATATATAACATTAATTTCGTATATACGTTTATTTATTACGTATTCTAATTATTTTGATGAATTTTTCTTATTTTTTAATGCTTTCATTAGATTTGACAGCACGGAATATACATATTGTGAATTAAAAGTTAGAAATCGTGACGTGCATATTGATTTAGAAAATAGCTATGATTTTCCAAATTTCTTGATCTGTGTCCTATAAGAAATGTACCACAATCAAAATGAATTTACAATCAATCAGAGCCAGAGCGAAATCAGAACTGCTTGTCTTATAGTGAAAAGGGAATAGTATGAATGAATTTTTGTGATGAAAATAGAGAACTTGATAAGGAATGTATTGTAAGAAAAGAATTGGTTTTAGAAAAATAATCGAATCATTGAACACATTTGTAGATATTCGTGAATTTGAAAAAATTGTGATATGATTTTTCTTCTTCTCTTAATGAATTTAGTCGAAAAGGGATGCTGTTCCTTTATTCACTAGTATGATATATAAAATCCTACTATCGTCTTAAAAGTAACATGTTCGTTATAAATATCAAGCAGATGTTGTAGAGGTATCTCACCCATATAATTTCCATAGATAATTATTGCACTTTAAAAATTGAATTTCCTTATATTTTTCAGGGTTTATTTATTATCTAAGAGAAGGTTTGTATTATATTTTAAATGATTGCAATTGCGCTTTGGGAAATAGACAGGATAGCTTGCAAAAATGGCAAAAAAAATTCGTATCAGGTGTAAAGAGAAGTTATCAATATGTCTTAGAAGCAATCCAGAATTCTGAAACTAGCATTTCACCGTGCGATTCAAAATATAGTGTAGCATCAAAAGAATTTTAAGTGCAGGAATTTTTCATCACAAATGTAAATACTGGTATAAGGGTCTGGAACAAGGCTGTTCAAGACTTAAATGTAGCACTATGTTCAGATAAACTTGATTTTTAGCTCATAAAAAATAACTAGATTTCATTAAAAAGAGAAATAGTGAAATAAGACTATCAAGTCAATATAATTCACAATTTAGATTAAATCAATGGTTTTCAATATACAAAATTTCACATTTGCTATTCAAAGTAACCCTTCCATATATTTTAGATGGGTATTACAGTAAAGGGACTATATTAATGTTATATGTCTTTTGAAAATGCCAATAATGCTATATATATATATATACATATATGATTTCTGTACACATCAATATCCCAATAAAACTTTATGTAACTTAATTTTCCTCTAAAATTACTTTTTAAAATAAAAAAAAATGTACGGAACTCTCTTCAAAAAATAGTTTATAGCCCTAAAGCACTTTTTTAAAGCATATACCGATTTGCATTCGTTAACTAATCCCCAGGTTTACTCATCGGCTGATAATTCGCGGTAACTTAGTCGTCAAGGTCACGAAATCACGCTGACATTGTTTCTGTCGAGTCACGGGTTGGAGCCTTGATGTCATTACAGACCCGCCATGTAGCGGGGTTGATGCACGTTAAATCCGTATCGGCTTAAAGTTCCCCTGTTGGTGTAAAAGTCCTTAAGCTTAAAGTTCTTCTGTAAAAGTTTGGAAAGGGAGGTGCCAGATCAGATGTCGTCCTCGTTACTTTTCTTAGGCTCGAAATTCCGAGATCCATCGCCAATAGGCAATTCGCTTTCAAGTGGGACATTAATATACAATCAATCAAATGAACGACTGATGCATGGCCAGGAAACTTAATTTTTAAATTATTTACCACAACGAACGTATGACAGAATAAAAGTTGCAAACGCACTTTGAAATTATTAAGTCTAACCCGTTTGAGATTACAATACTGATTACAAATTTGTTAAATTTATAAAGTTATAAATTCACATAAATCCCTAAAATGGTAGAATATTGAATTGTAAAATGGACCTATGAAAGTAAAATTAATATGTTGCAAACAAATGCATAACTACATGATACAATATAGGTATTAAAATACATATATGTTTCTTAACTTAAAGATGTTCAAATGGTTTACTTGGTGCTACACAGATTAAAGATATAATTGGGAAAGATTCTTTACATTTCTGCATATATTTACCTCGAAGAATAATTCTAACCAAAAACTAGAAAAAGAACAAGTTAACTGTTTTTCCGTTCTTTACTTAAATAAAAAAAGCAGCAACTGTCTGCTTCCGATTGAATTATTTACGGTACAATGTGCTTACCAATGATAAAAATAGACTCCATAATCACATCAGTGATGATTGTCTTATTGAACAAAGGAGTCTCTCCTGTATCCCGGAAGGTGGCGCTGTATGGCACGACGATAGCAACATAGAAGGTTCCTATGAGAATCAACCAATCCCAGCACGTTTTGAACACCCCATAATGAGACAAGATGAAACGAGATTTTTCAATAGCGGCGGCTTTGTACTCAGGCATGACGGCAGGTCTGTGAAGAAGGTTCTGAAAAGAAAAATAGGAAATGCAATTAACATTAATGTTGAGGAAGGCTTGAAATGAATTTCACCCTATTATAGAGATTCACTAAGGCCGTTGGTAATTTGCGAGCAACAATAAGAAATGCTTGCGTTTAAGGTTCACTGGAGAGGAATTGAATAAAGTAGCGAAGTAGGACTAGTTTTATTTAATCAGGACCCGAAAACATGAATGGAATGTGTCCAGAGTTCGTTGGCTGAAAGTTTCGAAGTATTCAACTCTTTTACTTCTGTTTTATGAATCTCATTGAAAAGAAATCTGTTTGGAATTCTGAATTTGTTTTAAGAATTTGTTCTCAAGATATCATTGTATTCCTCAAATATCGATTAGGTATTCAAAATTTTCCAAGCATTATCTCTCTTCATAGTAATTGAACACAGATAACTGATGATTTACAATGTGTGTCAAATCGCTTTCAAATATTGAACTAAATATAATCATGAACACTTATTTCTCCAGTTTTAATAAATTTTTTTAAGCTGTGGAAAATATTTCGAAAACAATGAAAAAAAAAAAAAGATTTTTGTTTCAAATTTCCCCGTTTACATATAAAATTCAACTCTTACTCCTTTTGTAAAAGCTAATTTAAATAGCTTCTCTCTCTCTCTTTCAAAAAATGAAATTAATTCAATGAAATCATTGCATTCACATGAAAATCAATTTTTACTCCTAATAACTGAAAATAAAATATTAATATTTCTCAAAATTTATAAGAAAGATTTTGTGTTTCCCTACATGTAAATAGAAAATGTCTAAACATTTAATTAATATTGTTATTTAGTTTTCTTATATTTCATAAACATTTTGATGAGAGTAATTCGAATAGGAAGAACTGTTATGATTGAAAGAAAAGTATTTTTTTAAAAAAAATTGCGAAGTCAAGGGACTTTTTTTTTTATTAATTCATATTTCGGGATAGATTAACAGTAACATCATGAAGTGAATTTCAAGAAAAATTTTACTAGAGAGAGGCGAATTTGATTCGTGAAAAGTTTAAATCAAAAAGTGTAAAAACCTTTAGTTCAATAAAAATATAATTACTAGAAATTTAAAAAAAAGTAATTATATTATTTCTAGTTATTATTCTCACATTTAATAAAATTGAACGTTGAATATTATTATTATTCAAAGAATACAAAATGATTAATTTTTAAAACTTTAAAGATTTTTAGGACGTTTAATAATCGAAAAAATTTGATAGTTATTTTCTTAACTTATAATAATAAATTAGTTTCAATGAAAACGTACCTATTATTCAATAAATTTCGAGCATTTCTTTCATTTAATATAGAAATGTATGACAGTTTTAAAAACAATAAAGTTAGTTGATATGAATAGATACTTCAGCATCAAAAATAGCATGTAAAATCAACAGAACAATGGCAAGTGTTAGTCACACGAAAATAAATAAAAAGTGACTCAGACGAGTTTTGCCCCAAATAGCTATTTCTATTTTTAAATATTACAATTAACACTTGATTAATCAGAAGACAATGATATAAAATAAATTTGAGAGCTATTTCAATCAATATACGCAAGAAAATATAACAAAATGTCTAGAAAAAAATCTGAAAAATAATTGAAATGAAAAAAAATCACACAAGTGAAGAAAATTCTGTACACTATACCTTCAAATGATGAGAGCTTATTACACTTTTTTTTTTAAAAAAAATTTAAATGTTTTAGGCACAAACGATAAGTTTTTCATTAACTTATATTTTTCAATCATACTTGAAAGAATGTTTTTACCCTATCTACATCGAATTTTCCCCCCTTAAGAGATGAAATGGAGTATGAGAAAATTAGATTTGAATAAAAAAACATTTGATTGATTTTTCTTAAAATCTGAATTATGTCAGAGAATGAAAGATTTTGATGTTTTATCTACGATGCTTTTTTAGTATCGTGATCCAGTTGAACTTCAAAATTAAAATTTTTACTTAATATAACAAGTCACTCTATTAAAGAAATCAGCTTAAAAATTTTGCTTCTATTAAAAGTTCAGTTACTTAATAATTCCAATTGGATATTTTGAAAAATATTATGGTAGAGATGGGGGAAGTAAAGACATAAGAAATTTAGGTAATTACCCTTGATAAAAAACGCTTCTCACATGATGAATTGGCATTCATTAGTGGAATTGAATACAATTTTACGACCTGTTTTAGAACAACACAATCGATACGACATTGGAATTCTGTTATTATAATTTTGCACTAAATAGACTTGAGTTCAATTTATCAAAGGGTGATCGAATCCATCGTTTGAATAATTTCATTTCAATCAAATTTTGATGAAATAATGCATCAAAAAAAGTTAAACCGATGTCGAAAAGGAATTCACCATAGACAGAACAAGCCAAAGTGTTATAGATCTTCTTTCTTTCATATATAATAATTTTTCTTAAAGTAGATAACATTGCACGTTGGAATACAAAGTAACAAAATAACAGACTCGCTGGTAAAGGAATGTTGGTAGTTGATCTTTCCACCATACCCCTTGAATTCATTAATAGATATACAACTAAACACACACATTACATATATATACAGATACATAACTAATTGTATATACCTCCTAAATTGCAAACTTTGCCGTATAAGTATATAGATACAACTTCAAATAATATTATTAATGCAAGAAAATCTACATAGTTGTGACATAAAAAAGTTTAATAATTTTCAGAGAGAGTAATCAAATTGAAATTAGACGCTTTCATTTACTTGGTTTTCTCAATTTGAAGTTAGTATAATAAAAATTGTTCTTTTTGTACAAAACAGGTTATGTTAGGAAATTTATTTTAATGTCAATAATCGGACTTGATACTTATGTGGTTTAAATGTTATGATTTAATAAAAACGTACTAGAAGTATTAAAGTAATTATAAATTTTTTCATTACATTAATGATAGAAAATAATACCATGCAGAAAATAACAAAATTTCTAATAGAAAGGATAGGGGTAGGAAGGGTGAAAGAAAAAGTCTAAATAAGAAATTAAGTAAAAAATTTGTTGATTGATAAACTTGAGAAAGAGAGGTTTTAATATAAAAATGTGTTAAATACTTTTTATTTTACATTGAAAAGAGAGATTTGTTCAGTTAGTGCTTATCATTTGTACTACAATAATTTTGAGAATATATGCATTCATTTAGTCAAGACTAACTATAAAATTTAATCTACATAAAGTCTGATTATTAAAAAAGCTTTTTAATACAGGAAAAAGATTCAATTTCAATTTAATTGTGAAAAACACTTAACTAGACTTAAAAATAATGATTTTTGTAAGTGTAATACTTACAAAAAGTATATTAATGAGGAATATCAACATTTATTACGAGAAATTTAGATATAGTTGAAGATATATAATTAAGAGATGTAATATAAAGGTACTGGTTACAGATTTAACATTCCGAATAATAATTTTCATGTTAAGAATCAAATAATTTTAGATATAGATAATTTTATTAATAAATTAACAATTAATTACCGTTCCACAACAAAAAGTTGTAAAGAATATAAATATTGCATAAAGAAATATTTTAAAACATTGTTAATTAAAAAGTAGATTTAAACGATAATGGTATTTATTTGAAAGAATTAAAAACACTTTTATTAATCATCAAGAAATCTTTGTCATATGTTTAGTAGACAAAGTATCTATAATAATTATGCAATTAAATCTTTATAAAATGTTCTAAGTTAATTTATGTAAGTATGTAGATAATAATGATTATTTTGGTGTTATCTTCAACAGTATGATGGGAATTTTAATAGGATTAATTATTACAAAAGAAAACTATAAGTATTAGCTTGAATAAAGTTAAATTACCTCAATTTTTTTAAAAGCGAAATTTCATGAAACTCTTATTAAATTTGGAGCTGTTACTAATGATTCGAATATTTATATAACTTTTTTTGGTTCGACAAATCAACAATATCTATAAAATATTATTTATAACTCAAATACCTGCTAAAAATAGTTGAAAAGTTAAATAAGTAAAAAAAAATTAGACATATTTGTATTGCATTTAGTTATGATATTGAAAATACTTTTAACTCAACAAGGCATTAAAGATCTTTTTAATGCTCTAAAAGATAAAAAGAAATTTAATATTAATAGGTTTAGTTCACGCGAAAAATTTAATTATCATATGAAGTTAGTTTAAAAAGAAAATTATATATTTCTTAATAATAAAATGTATAAAAATTTAGTATTACTCTTATTATTTTATTTTTTATATTTATCTTCATTTTTACGTTTCCTATCTTTGTTTTAAATTCATTTATTTGTTTGATCTTTCAAATAGTTTTCAGGCTTTTCTGATAGATGGCATTTGTCGGTAGATTTACTTATGTGTTTGATTTCTTTTAGTTTTTTGTTTGAGTAAGCTTTTAAGTTAAATATTTTTATTATTATTTTAAAATTACTTCATTCTTCGTTTATGGGTTTTATCTTGTATATATCTCTTGGTTTTGTATTTTTCTTAAGTATTTTTTATACTGAATTTTGTATCGTAAATCTTTTTAATCTTTAGTTCTACAACTTCTTTGTATGTAATGCCTTACTGTATGTGAAAAGTTAGGCCTGTAAATCTAGATTAATCCAGCCAAAACTGTATTAAGCCAGTTGCCGTATTAAAAATGTTTAATTTGTTTTCATGTTGTTTTTTATCTTATTTGTATATTTTAAATCTATTTTCGTTGTATATCTTTTGATTATTTCACTTTCCTAGCCATTATTTACAGGTATCGGGTTCGTTTTGGTATTTATTGTATTTGATTAAATAATTTATAAATCTTGCAATGCTTTTACTTAGTATAGAAAATCAGGCACACACAAATAAAAGGATGTTTCTTTTTTCTTTTTGTTCTATCCTCTAGATTTCTAAAAATTTCTTTTTAGTAATTTTAATTATTATTTATACTTTTGAATATATTTTTTATATTAGGTTTAATAAATTAATGTTTACATTATCTTATTTACTATTTTCATGATATATAGGTATACCTTATACATAAATAGTTCATTTTCATTATAAGTTTTTTTTTTCATATTAATTGATTAATATTGTGCAACAATAAGATTTTGTGTGTAAGGCTTATAAATAATATCGAAAGTAACGTAAGACTAAAAATTTGAAATTGTATATATATCATCATTCCAATTTAAAATTTCCGAATGAAACTGACATTTTATAGTAATAATTTGCTGCATGATATTCCAATATCTATCAAAGATGATTAATTAGCATTTTAAAAACTAACAGTATCTTACATAAATTTTGAATTCAAGAAATACTTTTAGTGTTAAAAAATTATCTGTGCGAATACATACATTATTAAGCTTGAGTTTTGATTTTATTTTGTCTTGCTTGTAATGCCCAGATAATTGATACAGCACAGCTCTACTTCGTCTTCTTTGGTAATGATTACTCGGTAGACAACCCTCTACATCTAGATGGTTTTCTATCTCTGAAAAGGAAGAAAAACAATCCACGCTTGTACAAGTATTAAATAATAATGCGCGTATTTCAAAGACAAAAAAAAGTACATAGTAAAATAAGGAACAGAATAATACTGATATTAGTACAATATTCTTGGAGTGTAATGAAAACTTAAGATTATTATTGAAATCAATTATTCGACACGAGATCTTATAACATTTTATATAAATGTTGATTATTTATTGTATGGTGTTGAAAGACGAAAAATCTGAATTTTACAATTTGAAGAAATACACTTATGTTTAATTTATTATATTTGTCTAAAAATAAGACCTAAAGAATAATTACAGTACTCTTGACATAAAAAACACAAATTCATACGTAATGCGTAGAAGGAATCTTAAGAAAATTCTTAATTTTTTACACACACAACAGTTAACAAAATTTTTGAATAAGAAACTGCGCAGAATTTCTTAATATTAGCACTCGTACGTGTATTTATTAAACCACTTAATATATTTGAGCACTACATTTATTTAGGCCGAAATAGGTTATGAGCGTTTGATTAATTCAGCTTATCGGATCTACTATCCCTATTCCTATGAAATCACTTGCAAAGTAAAATATTCTATGAGTTTTATTTATGAAGATATCAATTGTGTATGCAATTGTCAATTTGTGTGTGTCATTTGTGATGTGCATTACAAACATTGAGCAATAACAAATACATATTGTTTAGAAGAATTATTTTAAAAGTGTTTATCTTCACTCAATGCGTTTTTAAATGATAAAAAAATCAATGAATACAATGAAAACAACTTTTGATAACACATTAATTAACTAGTGGTATATATTTTATGTATTTTATAAGTAACATTTTAGAAACCTAATCGCTCATAATTTTTACAACCAATAATACTGAAAAGATATTGAAAAGTGGAATTTTGAGAAAAGATCTGAAATAAAGGATAATTTTTGAAATAAATCCATATTTTTAAAGCAAGGACTATTTTCATATTTTGAAGCAAATGCAGTTATCTTAAGAGTATAGATCCTTTAATAATAATTTTTTTTCAAAGGAAAAATTAATCATGAATACTTCATTTTTATCTCTGCAAAATGTACTTTTTTTATTTATTTGAAACTCTTTAAAGGATAGGGAAATTCTACCAATATTTTGATTTGAAATAAATATAATACTTCACAAATTTAGTTTTGTTTTATTAAATAATAAAATAAAGTATGTGAATGGTTTTTAATTTTTCCATTTAAAATTAAAACTAAATTTTAGTTACAATTTAGTTTTAATTTTAATTGAAAAAATTAAAAACCATTCATATATTTTGTTTTATTATTATTTGCTAGATATTCATTCTCAATAAAACAGATTGTTGAATTAATATCCAATAATCAACGAGGATAAGAGAAGAGTGAAGTTGAAAATATATAGTAGAACCTGAATAAATAATGGATAATTGAATTAAATATTTTGGATTTGATGTTTCTTTATTTTGTATAGGATTTAGGGTTATTATTTTTGGTAACTTAGAAGGACTGTCAATATAAAAGATATTACACATTTCAAAATTCTAATTTATTTTGTAAAAAAAAATCGTAAATATTACGTCGTTTTCGAGCAGTACGGTAAAGTTTTTATATCCTTTAATAACATATACATACCATTATCTTCACCATCGTCTTCCATTTCCATCTCATCTGTTTTTGATTTCGTAATATCTTTGGTAGATACGAGAAACAATACATTTTCGTGTTTTTCATTCTTAATCGGAACTATATCCAACAGACACCAAAAAGGAGATGTAGCTAAAAAAAACAAAACAGCTATTTTAAAAAAGTAATTGATTATACCCGTAAAGCAATTTTTGGTTAAAATCTTCCTACGCGAAATATTAGTCCATTTACGGCCTTCTACGAATATAATGGCAACTGTGCTGTTGAGTCCTTTTTTAGTTTTACTACTTTTATATTCCAGAGCTCTCTGTGAGGCTGACTAAATATGAGATAGCTGAAATCTCATAATAGATTCTCCAATAAATTTTACATCTTAAGTTATTAATTCCAAAGTTTTTATATCAGGAAAAAACATAACCTTAATTGGATATATATATTTAGTGAAAAGAGATATTCAAACAAACCTGGTTATCAAAAATTTAGTTGTATCCAACCTAAGAAACTTTACCATTACCCAGTAGCGTACCCAGAAAATAATTTTGGGGTGTGCATATATCATCATTGCCAAGACAGAAGCAAATTTTTAGTTTATAATTATCCCTTGATTTAAAGTAAATAATACGTTATATATCAATCTTATTTCTCCTATTAAATACTGTTCAAGTAATCAAATAATTTTGTCAAGTTATACAAATTTAAAAAGTAAAGATCATTGAAGAAAAATAATTAAGATACCACGAGAATAAAATTTTCATTTTCGGGGAGGGGGTACATTTTTTTGAGATGCACTCCCTAATTAATCTATAAACACTGAATCAGGGGCACTTTTTCAGAGACAGCAAAGACTTTTCTACTCTTTTCTCAGGAATCGGCATAGTTGGAATCATTTTTTCTGTTTGTAATGAAAAAATTTTAGGACGACTAGAAAGACCACTTCCTGGATACACCACTGCCCCTACTTATAGGATGATTTTCATTATTTCATTCTTTTTTCTACCCTTAAGAGGCAACTGTTAACTTAAGAACTCGTATTTTTGTGGTTAACTCTTCATATTTGTCGTCTTTATTATAATTTGTTGAAGCTTGGAAAGCTTTTAATGGATTTCATAATTAATTTTTCTGTTTTATCAATTTTGTATGAATTAGAACATTTTATTTTCTCTGCTGATAGAAAATGCATGCGAATAAATTTTTAGCTCCTATATCTGTTAATATTTAGAATGAAATTTCAGCTGATGTGTTATGTTAGTCATTTGAACCATTGTCGTAAACAATCGCTCTTTCAGAACAAATTTCGTTGTCAGCAATTCATTATGCAGTGACATTAATCTAGCATTTTTATCTAAATTAATTAATGTAGGAATAAATGCACAGGACTTTTTAGTTACTAATTTAATTCATTGCACATTCAGTTAATCAATAATTTAATTATTTCTTTCATTTCGCATCGTTGTTTAATTATAGATACCCATCGTTTTACCCACATTCAGCCTCCGGTAATGACTTTATATTCCTGTTTATTTGTTAAGTAGTGTAATCTTGATACTCATGAATAACTTCTCTAGAATATTTGCTGCATAAGAATTTTACGTTCAAAGATAATTAATAATGATTGTTTCCATTTATTTCCCAAATTGTGAACAATCGTTAAAAATGAGTAAAAAATAGAAGAGGTGGATCTTTAATAAATTTTGCAATTCTCACCATAACTGTCCGAAACTGATATCGCAGTTGATAGTTCAAAGGGGACTAAATTACAATATTAATGAGTTAAGAAATTAAACTCTAAAATTGTCTAATATTGCATGTGTATATGTTGTGTGTTCCCCGTTACTAGTTTCTCATCATAAAATGAGTCTAAATTCCAAAATTTACTAAATTCTGTTGAATTGTTTCTGCAATTCATATGATTTCATTAATTTTAAAAGAGTGTTTTAATCTTTTGGTTACATGGAGTTTACGACTCAAACGCATTTCAAAGATTTTGACACTACAATCTGTATTATATTAACTTCTCACAAAAGAACTGTAAGAAAAATCGACAAAAGCAATGTTATCATAAAATATGAGTTATATATATATATATATATATATATATATATATATATATATATAAACATATGCATAAGTGTGCATATACGTAAATGTACAATTACTAATTATACGAATCCACTCATCACGAGGTGTTCAAAAAGGAAAAAAAAAATATTATGAATAACATGTTTCATTTTAAACCAACATCATTGATTAAAAAGTATCCCTACGTGTTGTATTAAATAAAAACAAATTATATAAAGATTTTTGCATCAATACAATTTTTAACAACCACCTTAAGAATTAACGTTCGAATTCGAATACAATTTGGAAAACAGGCTACTGGAACATTCTATATTTCATTCTACAAAGCCAATTGCTTCCATAAGAAAAAAATAATTAATTTATTAGTAAATTAATTCATTACCATCGCACTTCAATTCTTTTCAAATGATTGATAGTAACATATTTTTTTCCGGATGCGATGAGAATTGTTAAATTTATTAATATGAGTCAAAAATATACTTGCCCATATGTTTCATGGCTCTACATGTGCAATTCCTTTATATACAATTAACTACCTTATTTTACATAAATCACTTTTTAAAATGCGATGATGTACGTAAAATGAGATAATGTTATAATTATTGTTCATTGAAATTAAGTTATGATTTTATTATAAGATTTTGCTGCTTTTTAAAAGCAGCAACAAAGTCTTATAAGTATTTTTAAAGCATCCTCACGTTATTGTAATACATTGATAACCGAGTGTATAAATCACATATTTAAATGGTGAAGATAAATCATCATTCAACCATAATTGTAAATATCATAAAGTTCTAAGAATTAAATCTGTACATCGAAGCATTAATCACCACATATAAATTCTCGAAAATAATTTTATAGTAGAACTTCATGAAACAGGAAGTATTGTATAATGTATCACTAATAATATGATATTTCAAACTAATATGTTCCGCACGTACTCTTGTACAGGCACACATTTTATTTAGAATGATCGGAACTTTTCCGTGATAGATTCGTATAGATTTTTGGAAAATACTCTCATCTTTAAATAATTTTAGTAAATAAAGAAGTATTAAGATTAATAAATGTGTATAAAAATAGGATTATTAAGTTAATTTTCTCTCCAATTATTATTAAATGATTAATGCTATGTAACTGCGAATATCTTTGATACCAGAAATGAATTTATCAACTCAGATCATTTAAAAAAAAAATAATAAATCTGAATTCATTCTGAAAGTCGTGAAAAAAAAAAGATAAATTTTAATTGATTTTATATTTGTTATGCATATTTCATGATGTAAAAATCGATAAAATGGATATAATTTACAAAGAATTCAAGCAGAATAGTCTATTGAATCAGTTGTAATTACAGAAATCAATGTACACACAATATAGCAAGAAGAAATTCGGCAATGAAAGTTTCATTGGGTGTAAGAAATTTTAACGTATTCAATGAATATTATACATTTCTTATTGTTTACAAACATTTACATAGAAATTTATAAACTGAAAATAGTTTTAATTGAATTTTTTTTTTATATATGTACAACAGAGATAGTCACTTAATTAATAAAACGTGTTACTTTTGTTTTAGTGTCTATACATTCGGTATAGAAGTGCAAGATACGAAAATAATACAGAGCATTCGAAGCATATAAAAGAATATTACCGCCTTTCTTATAGAGCAATATCTCTAATTTGTGTTCCATCTTCTTTTCAAGTGCCCTTTCGATCTCTTGCTTGTGTTCTTCTTTGGTCTCTGGACCGTACAGGAATGTACAGGCCGAGCCCTTCTGCATGATCTGCGCCCGAGGAAATCCGGTCAGATCGCAAAACCCGTCCGAGCAATACACAATCGGGTACAAATGAGGTACTTGGGCATTGCCGAGCACAAAGTTGCTGTCTGCAAAGAGAATATGGGAAAAGATTCATTCATTTTTTTTCGAAGCAAAAACAATTAGTTATTTTCTTTTAATAATTTCTACGGAGTTAACAAACTCTACTTAAAGCATAAACATTTACTGAAAATGTTTAACAATGATAATATATAGTAGCTTTGAATGAAGCCAATACAATTTGTTGAATGCATAGATTTAAACACTTCAAAATATTTTATTGTCTTCCTACATAAGATGTAATTAAAACAAGTTGTTTTATTTCATATTTTAAAATATACTAGAATGTTGCCCCTCCCAAAAAATCCTGGGTGACTTTTTTTAAAATCTATTTATTTCAAGAATTTTTTACAAAACAAACTTATCTCTTTTAAATTACACACTATTTCACTTACGACATTTTTATAATTGATGATTACATTGTTCGAAGCATTTTTGATATTCATCTGTAGTGGTGAATGCCAATTCCTCTCTCAGTTTTTTTTTTCTTCGCCGCTTCTACATCATCGATTCCGTTTCTTTTCATTCCCTTCTTCATATGCAGAAATAAGAAGAAATATGTAGCATGCAGCTTGATAAGGAAAGTAAGGTGCGAAGGGTAAGAGGGTCATTAGCCAAAAACTGGCACAAAAGGATGGTTCTTTTTGCTGGTCAGTCAGAACCCAATGTATAAATTTAGCAATGACATTTTTCCTACTCAAACGTTCCGTTAAAAGTTACTGAACTGAGCAACAAGATAACTCACTTAACTCCTCTATATATTTCATAGTCTACCGATGGTCTTAATAGCAAGTTTACGAATTTTTTCGACGACTTCATCAGTTAATGAACACCCAGAACGGTGTTTGTTATCAATTGATATGTCGTTTCTTTTGAAACGAGAAAACCGGTCTCACACTTCAGTTTATCCCTAAAGTGACATCTTTTTAAGCTATTTGTAATATCACAACAATTTCTGCGGAGATTTTCCCGAGCAGGAAGCAAAATGGTCCTGGGAACACTTTCTCTCTTAAATGTGACATTTAAAAAAAATGAGGGCATAGTAAAACAGTTGCGTCAAGAATATTCACTACAAACAGACAAAGTCTTCCTTGGCGATATTACAAGCAGTTCTCTACTCACAAGTATTGCGTGACACGCTCCTAGTGAGATAAATATGTACTATGCAAAATCTGCCTAGGAGAGCGTTATTGCGGGGACTTTTGGGTTCCCCTACATATTAACTTTGAGCCCAAATTTGGAGCTTTTCTTCGTGTAGTAAAATCTACAAATAGAAACTCACGTGGTTGTAAGATATAACTTTTCATTATACCAGATCTTTCATACTTAATACATTCTATAAATCAGCAAATTTTCTTTCAACCTACAAAGCTAAAATTCAATAAAATATAGAACATATTTTATGCCTGAAAAAATAATTAAATAAAATAACAATGAATTATGAGATAAAAAGTAAGATTTCATGTCTCCTGGTAAGTCAAACTAAATAATGTTAATATTGTGACATTTCTATTTCTAGAAAGCGTTCTGATTTTGGGTCTTATGGGATAAAGGTATATATAAAGATATACCGGGTTACACAGAATTCCGGAACCTTAGGGATAGATATTTTTAAAATTCTTCAGATTTTAAATAGATCATATAAGAATTTAATTACTAAGAATGTTATGAAATAAATCCCAATTAAAATTAAGTATGATTACAATTATTTTATTTAAACTATGCATTTTTGCATTAAGATTTATTTTATTTACAGATTTATTTTCGCACACTTTTTTCTAGCTCGTATAAAAGCTGTTTCTTGCAAAGGAATTCACAATGTCGATAGAGTTTAGGAGCAATAAGACAAAAAAGGTTAAGCTTCAAGTCCTTAAGTTGGCTTTGTGTGGAAGTTTGCAGTGGGAGGAACTAGCTCAGGTGTCGTCTTCGTCACTTGACCGAAGTTCAGAATTTTGAGGACTGTTGCCAGCAACCCTCGTATCACACTTTAGCGTGACTTTAATATACAATTAATCAATTACATTAAAGGTAAATATTTTAAAATTTTGCGCTGTAAACATTACTAGAGCATTTTTAATTAGGTAATATGTTTTTTTTTGTATTTATTTGATTTATTTATTGATCTGTTTTTAATCTATTACGGTATCAATTAAACTTTTTTGTTTAAAAAAATGTTAGATGTATGGATAAAATTCAGAGTGTTTGAAAAACATGTTTATTCCAGGAAAAAACTGAAAGCAAAGATACGATGTATTATCATTACTTAAAATAACTGTTAATTCTTTATAACATCCTATTTAAAATTACTCAAATATTTCTTACCATTTATAAGATTCTAATTTCAAATTAATTATTAGCATCTCTTTAAAAATTAAAGTAGTTCCTTATGATAACATTTTAAGTTTAGTTTTAATAATTTAAGAAGAAAGTGTTACAGCGTGTGTAATTAATTAAAAATTTTCTGGATACAATCTTTTGATCTTTCTCTACCAAAAAGAATTTTTTAAATTTGATTAAACTATATATCGTCTTTTATATAGAAAATATGTAAGCTGTTCTAAGAAACATGTGTGCAAAGTGAAAGTATTGTACTTAAGCAAATAAGGGTAACAACTTTTATGTACATTCAAAATGATTTCATACGAGTTTATGCTCTGTATTAAATGATTATGGTCCTCTTATTGGCTCTGTAAAGGAAGCATATTTTTATGAATCTTAATGATCTAGTTAGGAGTCATTTTAGGCAACAGAAAAATAAAATAGAAACAGAAAATAAAATTTAAGAAGATTTTTATATTTTTAAGATAAAAAAATGAAAATAGCAATACAAAAATCAATTTGGCGATTGAATTTTTTTAAAAATGATTTTCCACCTTCTTTTTCATTTAGATACAGATTTTTAAATTCAGATATAATTTTTGTGTGATGCCTGTTTACTTCATACGGAAACAAAGAAAACCGACTAGAAACATGAAATATTGCAACATATTGAAGCATATTAATTTTTAAATTTCCCATTGCTTAAAACATACATTTTTTCAAAGAATTTCAAAATTATTTTAGTATTTAATAATGTACACATTTGAAATGAGTATATAAACAAAAGTAAATAAATGTTTGAAATGTATACATAAGAAAAAGCAGATGCTCGAAATTTATTCATAAATAAGAAGCATATATTTGTTCGATACTTTTACGTTTTACGAGTGATCAATAATCGTCTAAATTATTCATGAATGTATTTGAAATAAAAGAATAATAATTTTGTTTTTTGGGGAATTTTGAGTTCCAGGACAGATATAATTTTGAACATCGGTCAAAAGACGATGATGATACCTGTGTTAGTACCTCCGTAACCAAACTTCCATTCCAAGCCACTTGAGCTTCTACATATTTTATGTGTACCAGTCCTGCTACATGGGAGTCTTCAGCATAAGAATCAGAACCTCGATTCGACGAAACGACGTTGGCCGCGATTTCGTAAACATGGTCAGTAGGCGTCTACAGCCACATTTCTTTATGCGAAAAAAGAATGATTATAATTCATAATAAGTAAGATTAATTATTTTAAAACGAAGTTAATTTAAACCCAAAATTTCCTTTTGATACTTTGCAAATAATAAAATTTTTTAGAATATTTTTATAATTATTATTAGCTTAAAGGATAACTTGGAAGTCGCAATTTTACATTTTACATTCTTTTAAAATGAAGTAATTTAGTAAAGTGAGAATTTTTTTATGGAGCATATATAAACCGAAAAATAACGTTCTTAATTACACAAATACAAGTTTAAGAAATGAATTCCGTTTCTTTTGGTAGAATATTAAATGGAATTTCTAATAACCGTTTTATAATGGAAATAAAATGGAATATAGAATTAACTAAAAACCTACTTAAAAGCAGTGATAAGTTGAAATAAATATATTTTTCTGAAGCATATGAAAAATTGGAATTCTTTATTATTGTGATGGTAAATAGGGGAAAAAAGGAATAGGTGAAAAAATAGAATTTTCAAAGTAGAAAAACTAACACTTTCCCTTAATTTTTCATGTTTTTAATTTATTTTATAGGTAAATCTAACAATTCATCGTATTCGAAATACATTGTACAATTAATGTAATGAAAACCTTTGTAAAATGTGAGTCCAAATAAATGTGTCAAAATAGTACGTCAATTTTTCTCTTTTGAAGGAAATTAATTATAAAAATATATCATATATATTCTGAAGACTAAGAGATGAGAAATGAAGATTTGATGACTGCTACACATGTAATGTAAAATAGTGGTGACTTATTGACCTTTTCTACAAATAAATAATCTTCTAATTTTAGGAGATAAATCTTAAAAAATACCGGTAAAGCACAAGATGAACTTAAAAACTTAATTAATTTGAACCGGAGTACTCTACGTTAAATACCATGGATTAAGGCAAATTTGATTTAGGAAATTCTTATGTAAAATTTCCACTTCTCCTTTATATCTTCTAAAACAAAAAATTAAGATGGGTTTTAAAACAAGGTTTATCTTAAAGATCTCACAATTCTCTTAAATAAGAGGAATATTAGGAAACGAAATTGTAAAATAAATAGGGGAGTGTTTGAAAATAAACTATGTAATAATGGTATAAAAATTGAATGAAAAAGTAACCAGAATTAATTGATCGTATGAGTGAACAAATTGGAAGATAGTGTATGCTTAACAGTTTGAGGGAAATTCAAATTAAATTCAAAGTAGAAATCTCTTGCAATTAATCATGAGGAGGGGAAGTATTAATAAAATTTAATATTTTTACCGTAAACTAATTTTCCATCGAAACATGCAGATTTTAAATTTTTATCATTAAAAATAACCAATGGTTGATTTTGAATCAATTAATTGGTGTACTAAAGATATAATTTATTTATATGTATTTTATCTCTATCCGACCAAATTAATTTTAAAAAAAATTGGAGCAAAATTTTTTCACGCAAATATTACACTGTAAGAATGGTTCCACATTTTATATCTAGTTATTCTTTATATTAACTTACCCCTTATTAATAGTAAGAAAGGAAACTAAACAAGAATCATTTTAAGTATAAAATTAAAGGTTAATCGAATAAGTAAAAAAAAATCAATGCATAAAGAAACATAACCATTTTATAATAAGGAGCAAGAAGTCATTTAAATAGTTATACTTAGTTCATATAACTACAATTCATTTTATTTTATATATCTAAACAATACTATTCTAATTTCTTAATAAACGTTTAGACATGTTTATGGGCTTTTATGATTAAGCAGCTCTCTTATTTTTTAACTCTAAAAATTGATCTTCATAATATTTTGTATCAATCCAAAAGTTTAACAAATTATAATCCAGTAATATCGAAGCGCCATTTTCTTCATAGCGTGATATAAATTCTACATTCCTCATGAAATTATTCTGAAAATCATCCTTTTAAAAATAAATTGAAGTGTTGAAGATATTATTTAAATACAGTGTTCAATTTATTACCCTCATGAAAATTTATCGCCATTATCCTTTACTTATTGTTACATTTCCTTCCGGATATCTCATACAGGAAGCGTTTCTTTTTTTTTCTCTGCTATTTTGCTTCCGAAAGATAAACGGTCCAATTATACAAAAATAGTGATTATGAGAGCCTTGCATTAAATACACTCAATTATTCTTAGAGGTTGAAATTTATTTTAGATGAAAACGAGTAAAAGGTCAATGCGAATTTTTTTAAAAAATTGAAAGCGTTTGCATTCGACTTTTCTGTATTTATTATTTTGAAAAAACGAAGAAGAGTTGCTTATTTAACTTTATTCTTTATCGTTTCAAAGAAGATTATCGATTATTTTGATTAGAAAAAAATACGATCAAATTTATCTAGGACACAGGAGCCTTGTTTTCCCAAAAGGAACTATTTAAAAGGGTTCTTTTTTTTCAAAATGGTTAGGAAACCAATGAGAGTATTTTGTTTCCTAGTTTTAATTTTTATAAGTCTTACACTAATATTATCTTTTCTATAATAATCAAACTACATCAAATAGGAAAGCAGCAGCTATAACGAAGTATTTAAAGGTATAGGTATAATGATACGGACAAGAAAACAAATGGTTAAAAAGTAATCGATGTAGCATAGATCATTTACAATTATTTCAGAATTTAATTGTTTTGCTTTAATTTTGGAAAACATTCAAGCCCTAACAAAATCTTTCGCAAGGCTCCTATCAAAAACAAAGAAGGAAGTTTATTATAATATTTTAGAATTGAAAACAACTATCTTAGTTCATTTAATAATGTAATTTAATTTATGTAAAATTTAGAACACATCCTCTTTCTCCTCACCTACTTTAGCAAATTAAAAACTATTTACAGGCCCTTAAAAATGTCTTAAGTTATGGGAAAGAACTAAGATTATTTTTTAGAAATATTTACAAGTAAATGCATATGATATGTTTAGGTTTAAAATACATTTGAACAAATAATTTATGTCTAACATCTTTAAGCATAATACAACTTATTAAAATTGAATTATAGAAAAGTTACTTATAAGTATTATATTTAAAATCTAAAGTAACAAGTTAATTTTTGTTTCAAGTATTTAAGATATTTTCTTCATTATAGATAATCATTTTCCAAAGATTTATCGCTAATATTGCATTATTTATCTTTAAAACTGTGAAACTAAGAAGAATATGCAGATTTAAAAATTAAAAAAAAAGTAAGAAACGAAAATATGAGAAAGTAAAGTACGTAAATATGTATTAGGAAATTTAATATATCGTACATAAATTGTAATATATATTTCCTTGAGCTGTCAAACAACACTTTTTAGATACGTGAACTAGTTCTACTCACTTTGTTTCGTAATTTGTTTTAATGTTACTAAAACTTCATTTATTGTTATTTTTAAAAATGAGTAAATAAAGTAAATAGCCCTTAATAAAATGTATTTATCAATAAAAATACGCAATATATTAAAGTGTTTGCAAAGTAGCAATGATTCCGTTTTCAAATGGAAGAAAAATAAAACGAGAATTTTTTTTAATAGAAATGTAAATGGATTCATAACTAAAACATATTAATATCTAAGCAATGGAAAAAATACTTTATGGAATAACATTATTAAATTTCCTTTCCTATCCCATTTTACTTCAGCATTAAATAATTCATTAATAATTTTTTTTACCATTCCATATCGTTCCGACTCAGCATTTTCATTTTGTGAAAAAATAGTGTACTATGGATTTTTCTCTTAGATTTTAACTGAAATATTTAGTTAGTGGTAATTTTCCATACTTGTTGTATTACATTAAAAATAATTTATTAGATATTATAACATTTTATAAATTTTCTCCAGAAATAATTTTTTAAAAATAATCATGAGAAAAAGGGAGAAAACTAATTTTTACAGCATCGTAAAAATCAATTGTACAAAAAGTTGATTTTTATTCTTATTATATTATAAAAATTGCAATGAAAATCCTATAATATAACTCAATATACCTCTTATGGTCACATTGCTGAATTTAATCAGAGTAATCACATTTCGTTTTATTCAATTACATTGCTTCTTAGTCATACTTATAGCCCAATATTATGTTTCCCATTTAAGTGGGTACTTTTCCCTTCATTTTTACTCAAATTATTTTTGAACAAATAGCCAAAGTCGTATGTAAATAATCGAAAATACTCTATTTTGAAAAGTAAAACATTTTACTCTGAAATATTCCTTAATATTTTCTTAACTGAAAATTTTAATCTTCTATTCAAAACGAATAAGTTATCTTCATTACCAATCAATGAATATAACATAGTTATTTAACTATATATAGCACTTAAAAGAGACATTTTATATAATACCTCTTTTAAGTGCTATAAAATGTATTATAAGTATTATATTAATGTAATTACAATAAGTTAATGTAAATATCACAATAAAATATTAAAATAAATGAATATCACATAAATTTCTCCAAATCTTAATATACTTGATTCATGCTTCAGAAATACTTAAGACAAAGTGACTGATGAAATACTTACATGTAGTAGATCTTGTTTAATTATCTATTGATACTATAAATTCTGGCGATTTTAAAAAAAAACTTCAATAAAAAGTAACTAAACCTTTTTACAAAATACAGATAGAAGTGTTTAAGTTAAACATAAATTTCTTGAAGGAATAACTTCTATTTTTGATTGTATAATATCACTGGGAGAAATAAACATTCCTTTATTACAAGTAATCTCATCTCGAAATTTAGATTATTTTTAATTTTGCTCATACAAGTAATGATTTTCTAACTCTGATTATTATTGTGAGTTTTAGTCAAAAAATCTTTCTGTCATTTAAATAATTTTAATACGAACAGTCTTACTAAAGCTTAATATTATTTGTTTTTCTCCCTTTTTTGGAAAGTATAAATTTTAGAAATTAATGAACAATAAAATCTGTAGGACAATAACCGAACTGTGAGTAATCAAAACTCTATAGGTTCAAAACAGTAAGAATTCAATTCCATTAAATATAGATCTTTAATATAATTATATGGCACTGAAATATATAGAGAGGGTTTTAAAAAAACGTAAAGAGAAGCAAATACAAGTATTAGTCTAGTGCAATTAGGTGATGCAAGGATGTAGGTTGTACATTTCTCTAGTTTCTTTATGTGAAAACACAACCGTAAAGTAATAATGATAAGAAAAAAAAAGATAGCACTAAATTGACACTGACAGTTGCAGCTCACATCATATACGCTATCTGAAAAATGAGACAGAAGCGATCGAACAAATATTGATCTAACAAATAGAAAGATACATTGCAATTAAATAGTTTAATAAAGATGTTTTGGTATTATGAATATATGTATCTTGTGTTCTAAAATTGTGTAATCAAAATTGTTGATATTCAACATTACTGCTTAAAAATATAATTTTTATTAATATTTCGCTTGGATATGTTTTTCAAATTGCAGTATCTAATTTTTTCTATAAAAAGCATAAATTTAATTGTTTAAATAAATATTATTTTTAATATAGAGAATTGAGATGAAAGCATTTAATGAACTCAAACATAGTAAAGTTAGGGCTTAAACGTGCCTAAAAATGACACTTTCTTTTTGATATTTAAAACAAAATTTATATATAATAGGTTTTACGCATATTTAATGGCGATTGTTTAACTAAACATGTTATAAGTTGTTTTTTATGTCTTAAGATTACAAATTCACATTTCCGCCATGAAAGTGGAAGAACATTTATTTCTAACTTTACTTGTTAGTATGCTGACAAATTAGACTCTTTTGCAATTAAAGGAAACATAAAATATAATTGTATTTTAATTTAGCACATAATATAAACAAAATTTTATGTATAATATTTTGTACAAAATAAATAGTTCACAGAGTACTAATTTTCTACAAATATTTTTTGATTATCTTTCTTTGATTAGAAATAATTTATGAACATGAGATGTATTAGAACAAAAGAAGAATACGATCCAGCTAACAATAATTTTTGAGATATCTGCGGTTTTTATAAAATAAAATTTTAGTTATTTAGCCTTTTTAACTTTTTGGAATTCAGTATCAATTTGGAATTCAGTATTCAGATTAGGTAAAGTTCAGTTTACAGTAAGCTTTGCATTTTTAAAATCAGAAGAATATATTTTAAATTCCGAATATGCGCGTATAAACAGAGAGATATTTTTACTTTCAGCATTTTAAATTCTTACAAAATTTTATTTAAAAAAGTCTTAAGGAGACTTTGTAGAGTGTTAAATATTTTTGAGCCGTAATATACTTAACAGAAATATTTAACTTCATACTTTATTAACCTTTATATGTATGTAATATATTCTAAAATTGGATTTTATCAAAAACTAAAGCACAACAAAATTAAAGAATTAGTAGAATTACTATATTGAATTTCACTGATCGCTACTTACTCAAAATTTGGCTAGAATTAAAATAATAGTCTTTTTTTGTTCCCGTTGTTGAGACTTATTTCATTATTTAATTCTTTCTACTGCATCTTTTCTTCTAATTAATGTAGACAATAAGTACTAAACTTCAATTGAAGATATTTAAGAGTAAGGAAAAATATTTTATTAATAACTAAAGAGTAGATAAAGTCACTCTCTCTCGAATCCTAATTAACTCGCTTATTCTAAATCATGATCAACTAATAAAGTCTTAGCTTACCAAATCACTCATTCTGGTTCAAGCACTTTAGCAAACAACGGCTTATAATATACTTTCACTAAGATATTTTTCAATTTAAAAGATTAATTACGATGCATTAATACAACTTACAAATATATTTATCTATTTGTTGTTATCCTCTATCTCCCTTCATTTTATTTAATTTATATTTAACTATCACCAATTAATAGCACTTCATTTTTTTTATCTTCATCTAATTTATCTAATCACGTTTCATTTTGATTGAAAAGAAATTGAAATTTTAAGAATTCAAATTGCTATAAAGTTTCCGAGGGTAGTGAACAGGAAATCGTGAACAGCCCATCGTCACACCGTAGTAGGTTTCATTCCCTAACATTTAATAATACGATGTTGAATTTATTTATTATGAACAATGCTTGTCTTTGGATTAATATTTTATTATTTTTCGAATTATTTTTTTCTTTCTTTTATTAAGTTCTTTTTAAGTTGAGTATTACCATATCATGTTACATCATACTAAGCTGCATTAGATAAAACATTGAATGTGTTGAAACTTTCCAGACAAACATTTTTGTTTTTCGACAGCCGTCGCATTTCATGAAAGGTTTAAGGCATTGTTCTCAAATTTTTATCTTGTTCACTTGGATAAAAAAAATAAGTGAAAGAGAATCGAGCAATATGAAACCAAAAACTAGCTCTAAATGTCTAAAATAGTGAGAAAATATTGCAAATTAAATTAAAAGAACAGCTGAAAGTACATTCCTTTTAGACGAGTTTAAATACAAAACATTTATACCACCCACGAGGAATTACATTTTTAAGAAAACAAGTTGAGAAGCTTTTAGTTTAATCCAAAATTCTTTACTTTCGACTTAATATTGCACTTAGGATATAATTTACAGTTTTGTATTTTTTAAAGTTTTATCTGTGTTTTTGACGTAAATTTGTAAGCTTTATGATAGTGTTCGATGATTTCCAATCAGTATTTTTAATTGAGGAGATCTAGGGATGATATTTTTATTTAAAAAATAATTAATTAAATATTTTTTAAGAAAAAACCCCAAGCACAATAAATTAGATAAAAAATCAGCCTCTTTTTTAATTAAAATTTAAAATACGAGTGTATCCGTCTTATTTAAATAATGATGTGTGATATTTAGTAAGAAATTACAGGCCTAATAAAAATATTTGAGCATTATGTATGTTTATTTTTTATTTCTTCATTCTTAATAATCTAGGTGATTGTGTAAATATTAATTACCTTTTAAGTATTAAATTTTTCTTAGTATCATTTCAATAAAAATTTTAATAATTTTTCTGTTTGAGAAAGAAATGAACATTAATGTATACTCGTATTTGGAAATAACCATGTTAAAAATTGAGGAACGTTAATATATAAATCATAAAACAAGTAAATCCTTTTCATCACAGTAGTATAGTTAATATGAAATATAGTTTGTTTTATAGGAGAGAACCGTTTTCTAAGTGATCCATAATTTCATTTAAGTTGAAATGGTAACTAACAAGCTTAACTCTCTGAAACATTTATTATGTAATTTGAGAAGTTATAGTTAAAAGCAATTGAAAATTATTTTATTTTTTACTTTTCAAATCTTTTACTATATATATATTATATATATATATATATATAACTATATATATATATATATATATGATATATATATATATATATATATATATATATATATATATATATATATATATATATATATATATATATATATATATATATATATATATATATATATATATATATATATATATATATATATATAAAACTTAATACTTATTTTTGATAATTTGCAATTAATACTTTATCTTTTATTCGTTTCTTGTAATTCAACAATCTGTAAAAATAGTTTGCTATCTTTTGAATTAATTTTAAATATGTCTATTTTTAAGGCTTTACCCACTTAAGGAGAATACTTTTTTTTTCTAATTTGTTTAAATACTTGATATTTTAGTTTTTTGTATTTGTGTGATATTATTTAAGGATTCTCACACAGAATTTTTGTTTTTGTTAATTAACTTTTTGGAATTGATCCAGTAGATGTATTTATCCATAATTATTCAATTTTCCTGAATTCATTTCCCTCCAAAATACAAAAAAAAAATTAATTTCAATACTTAATCTTATTCTTAACAAAAAAAGGAAACTTAATTTCATTGATAAATTATTTCATTCTTGACAAGAAGCTAAGTAAATGAGTTTTAATTGAGGAATCATAGTTTGGTAGACTGAGATTAGATAAGCTTTTCTCAAATTGAAATCATTGTTGAAAATTTAGCAAAACTTTAAAAAATATAATTTTATAGAATTGTAAAAGTTATGTGAGAAAGATATGTATTTTATTAGTTTAGAGAAGCGACAACTTAAAAAAATAAAATAAAAAATAAATAAAATGTATTATTCAAAGACAATTTCTTGTTTAATTATATTCAAGAGACTATATATAACTTAGAAGTAAAAAAAAATTATACCAAAACTATACATCACTGTTGTGTGTGTGTGGATATTGAATATGCAATATATAATCACCTCAGTGTTGATAAAATTGTAACAATTTTTATTGGAAGGAGAAAAAAAAAGCATTTTTTCTTCTTTTTTTACTTATTTTCTTACTTTTCTACTGATTACTCATTTATTTTCTTTTAGAACTTTTTCTTTAAATTTCTAAATTAAGGTATTTACTTCTTTTTGCATATTTAATTTTGATTTTTACAGTTAAGGAAGTTTTAGAACGATGATCAAAAATTTCATTTCAAGGATGTTTCGGAAAAGAAAGATTTTAGTACATAGTTAGTTGGATGTTACGTCTAAATAATGTCTCTGAATTATAAATACTACTATATATTAATAAAAATGCTTCCATAATTTTCTCTTTATTAAGTAAACTGTTAAAAAAATGAGCTTTACTGATAAACAGAATAATCATGCTGAATTAACTGATGTCTCTTTGTTATTTAGAAAAATACTTTTATTTGAGTTAATTTTCCGAAATTCGAGAGACCGCATATAAAAAATTCATTCGATAGAATAGTTGAAATTAGCTTTTTAAAATCACTAATTGCATTTCAAAAACCTACTCAAAAGATTTATAGATTTTTGAACAAAATTATAATAGATTGGAAGTTTCTCAAATTAATCTGCAATGTTGCTTGTTTCTTATTGTACAAGGATTATGTGTAAGAACTGATACCACATAGAAAAAAATTTGTTCAAATAATACATATTTCTAAATGCAAAATGTTTGGGAAGACTAATTTAATCTTCTCAAAAATTTTGCATTTAGAAGTATGTATTATTTCTACTAAATTAACTTGCACAATCTAAGTATATAACCAATAACATTTATAACACTTATAAACATTAATCATTTTATTTTTGGTAGTTTTTCTACATATGTAAGTAATTCTATCGGTTCACAAACATAAGACACGGAGCATTACAAATGAACATGAAATTAATGTCAAAATCTGGGAGATCTTTAGGATAATGACATTGGTGGGACTGATTAATTTGATAAATATGCGTTAAGAATGAAATCCATGCAGAATGTTACAATTACAATTATAATATAATCCGTATAATGATATTATTGACTATGCTAGCTAGAGTATCCATTCTTTGCACGGGTGAACAGTTAAAATAAAGCTCAATAACAGTTTTATAAAAGTATTTTGGTATAGTTTCTAAATGAGAAACAGTTTAAAAAAAATGCAATAATCTTCGAAAGAATCTAAAAGGAATAATAAATAATTACAAACATACATAGATTGTTAGAACTATGCTTTGTGGAGCGAAAATCTTAAGCGAGAACGAATGGATGGGAGGGAATATAAATTCTCACCCTGGTTGTGCAGTTAAAAATTTGTATAAAATTCTAGCAATTGATTCTTTCCCCTATCCTTTTTAAAAGAGAGCCAAATGTTCATTTCGTATGTTACATCAATACCATTGCATTTATATCGATAGATTTCTGGATGAAACGTTTTTAAAACTGTAAAAAAAGTGACACTTTCAGCCCTATTTTCAAAAATTGGCTAATTGGTTAACAACCTTATCAGCTAGTTAATTTTCCCAAAATTAATCAAGAATTTTTTTTAAAAAAATATGGATCCCTCTTATGGTGTAAGATTCATAATTTTGCAAAGTTTTGTTCGAGAGCTAGTCCGCAAAGTATTCAAAAATATTTGCTTCAACATAACAAATTAAGAAAAATCTTGAAAAGGTCTAAAAATATTATTTTTATGAATTAATTTCAAAAAAATAGATTCAAAAATAAAAGTTTTTGAATAAATCGGAATCAACGAAAAAATTGAAACAAAGAAGCCAAAAAATAAATCATTACTTTGAACCCGGGAACTACAGTGTAGCGATCATAAGAACACACATGCTCAAAGCAAGATGATGAAAGTCATTGAAAACGTAAGCTATGCTGCATAACCTTTTTGTACTTTGAAAGTGCTTTATTTTAGGACATAAGAAATAAGTAAAGAGATTTTGAATAAAATAATTATCAATATCACAGATGTGCTGTTGCAAAAACTTTGAGTGTTGTGCGGAAAATATTTTTTTAAGTAGTAGGCGCTTCAATTATTCGTAGGATATTCATTATGAAATGATTCATTCGAAAAAAAATTGTAGTTCTATAATAAAAAATGAACAAATGTATAAAATTAATATTCCATAAATAATTAAATTAGGCTTCAAAAAACGAGCAAATGAATAAATATACGTTAAAATATATGGCTCTAAGCAAAGAAGACCACGACATAATATGTACAACAATCTTGCACGGTGATAATAAAATCTGCATCAGCGGTCACCTAAACTTTAAATTAAAAAAAAAAATCTAAAGTGAGTTTTGAAGAAATAGCTACAAGGTGAACACTATCAGTATCAATAGATTCTTTGCTCCAAATTTCATACTTGTGTGTTTTGATATAATCTCCGTACATCGTCCTCGCAACAAACACACATATATCCTCGCATGCACTTCTTTTCATTAATTCAGATAGGAATTTTTTCTATGAAAAATTAATATTATAGGAAAATGATCAATTAAATATTGCTTAGAGTTTAATCAGATGACCAGTTTATATGAAATGTATTCGAAGGAAGGTTTAGAGTTCTTTACTGGAAGTTGGATTTGATTTAAATATAATTAAATTTAATTGGGATTTTTTTTTTTGAATTTCTAGAAAAGCTAGATACTATAATAAGAAAATAAGATTTTTGTAATATGATAGAATTAAAATAATTGCATGATAATATATGTTATATTGTTCGGCTTTGAACTTCATGCACTGTTGAAGAAAACTGACTAAAGAATCACAAGAATAAGTATGATTTTGTTTTTAGTATTAAAAGGAAAATTTATTTTTTCCCTTTCATTTTTTTATGTTTTTGGATAAGTTCCATGTTTATTTAGGTTGAAAGATTTTATTATATAAGATACGATTTAAATTTATTTATATATTGATAATATGATAAAAATATTAAATCAAATAAGAAATGTTTTAAAATTTATGTAATATATTTTTTGTTGCATGACAAAGTTCAAAATTGCCATTGTTTTCATATACACTGCCATTTTATTTCAAGTTCAGTTAGTAATTTATTTTATTTCAAGTTAAGTAAGCAATTTATTTTATTTCTACTTAAGAGTTTTCCTAGTTTCTATTTTTTTTTTTTCTGTATTTGTACGAAAACGACCCATTGCATGCCAAGTATTAAAAAAACTATAGCTATTCTGGCAGTATCTGTGTTGTTATGGTACTGGAACTGAATTTATTTTTAATCCATTAATCAAGAATGACGTAAAAGTATTCATCATTTTTTTTTTTGCAATTTTGTGGGCCATGCTGTTAGAAAACATTGCACTTATTAAACTTACGTTGAAACATTTCATGCGCAAAAAATTATATTAGAGAAAGTAGAAAAGAAATTTCTAACTAGATTTAAACATTGTATAAAAAATAAGGCTAATATTACTTATGTGAAATTTTCTTAACATTTTTTAAATCCTAAATTTCTCAATGTTTCTATTAAATTTTGAACTGATACTTATAGTTTTAATACTTACATTACTAAAGCAGGTAAAATATTACGGAATATATTACAAACATTTTTGATAGTTCCGATGAGACAATTATTATTAGAAATAGTTTTGACATTCTTGATTACGTTTCTAACTAAGAGATCTACTCAGTGTTTAGCTATTATTTTTAAAATCTGTTTAATTCGACATGTATTGAAGATTTATTTTAAATTTCTTCTTAATTAAAAAAAATTAAAAATTGTTAGTTTCATTTCTTATGAAAAACTAACATTTTTAATTAATTTTGTTTGGGAAGAAAAATATGTTATTTTTAATAGTAAAAAATACAAAGAAATTAAAGGTGTACTACATGGTGATTCTGCTAGTAATTGTCTTGCTAATACATATTTACACTTTTATGAACAGAATTTTACAGAAAATAATAATAATACAAGGCTTAGATACTTTGGTGAACTAATAGTTTTTGTAAATAAATTTAACCAAAAATTTAATCCGGTTTCATCTTTTCATCTTTCTTAACTTAAATAACTAATACAAATGTTCATATTACAGATAATAATTTTAAAATTATGGAACAAAATATTTAGTAATATTTGTGACAAATGGGACAGTCATCATTTTTGTGTGAATAAAGTACTTTTCTGTGAAAGATATTAAATTTGTCGATATTTAGGAAGCTTTTATGTAATTCTATCTCACACTATATTAAACTTATTACTAGATCTTTAGATAATCAAAATAAATTGAAATTTTTTTATATAATATGTATCTCAGTTGATTACCTTTTCAGTTTTTTTTTAAAAACCAACTTAAAATTTAAGAATTATGAAACATAATAATTTTCTGTTTACTACATCATTCTTTTAGATATTTAACTATTTTTTCCAGTGTTTTAAATTTTTAAAATCAACATAGCTTCTTTGTTTTGTCTCAGTATTAATGATCTTTTTTAAAATATTTCCTTTATGACGATTTAAATATAAATTAAGTTTATAGAAGGCAGTATTGGTTTCTTATAAAATTCTAGCTTTCTTATATAGTTGTCACTACTAACATTCAGATAATTATTTTTCTAAGCATTAAAAATCATTTTTAGGATGCCTTAACATTTTCAATACAGGTTAAATTTTATGTAATTTATTTTTTATAACATTTTTCTTTCTTTTTTTGTTTCAGTACATTCTATTATTTTTTTCCCTATACTTTTATATTTATAAATGTGCGATTTTCTGTCATTCATTTTTTCTATTTCTGTAGATTATTCTCTTTGGATCATGAATTTAGGTTAATACTTTTCTTTTTTTATAAAGCTATTACTGAAGCAAAGGTTCGATTCTTTATATTAGTATGAGCTACACCAAAGTTAAAAGTCTTTAGCAGTATTAAAGAGCTTTATTTCCTATTTGTTTTAATTTTAAAAGATATCAATTTTTCAAGTTCTTTGTTGAATTTACTCTCCTATCTTTGTGATTTTAGATTATTATTATTTTGTAATTCGAATATATTCTTAACTTTAATTTAGAAAAAATTCATTTGTTTATTAAGTTATATTTTTATCCTTTCAAATTTTATAAAACGCTTAATCTTAAATTCAGAATTTTGGTTGCTTTTTGTCCAAATATTTGTCTATATATGAATTACACACCCACCCACCCACCCACACGACGAGAAAGAGTATTCGCTAACTCCTGGAGGAAAAATAGTCAGATTGAAATGATATTTGAAAGTATATTGATATTCCGAAAAGCAAGCAAATATTAAATTACAATTAAAACTGAGCTTGGGTTTGACAAAATTAATTGGTCAAAATTCAAAACGATTAGACCTATCTATAAGAATGTTGGGTTACCATTATTTTAAATATGTTCTGCCACACATCATAGCATTAAATCGTAGACGGTGTTAACAATGACTTTACTCAACGTATCATATGCAGATTAAACTTTAGTATGCAGATGTTGAAATTTTTTTTAGCGATGGAGATTTAAGGGAACGGCCATTAGCATCTCAAAAGTCTTTGACGGTTTGGCAGGTCTGCAGATGTTGCTGACATCAGTAATTTGTCAATATCTGCGTGAGGCAAACTCTTGAGATGGCAGCGGTATGAACACGAACGTTGTCTTTCTGAAATTGAGGAACGGGATAAGCTTCATCACGGGTAGATGAAACTCACTGACTTATCTTTGGACCGCCATAGGGACTCAAATGAAGAACAACAATAATTGGAAATTATAGGAAATCGTCCTGCTGTCTAGAAGATTGCACATTAATATCTGGATGAGTGACGAATGACAACAAATCTTTCTCATGACAATGACTGACATGTTTCCACACACGAGTGCGATTATCATTCTCACAAAGACAAAAGCGAGACTTTTCACTAAAGATTGTCCGCTGCCATTCCGCATGGCTCTATGACGCTGTTTCGAGGCACAATGTGAGTTTGTGGCGATGTTGTTGCAGTGTCAGGGGCAATCTCCGTAATGGTTTGTGCAAGCAATCTAGAAGCATGTAGACGTCTGATCATGGTACAAGAACTTACAGGATGATGCAGTGGGGACATCACTGTTTGAATAATGTCTGAATTCGTGGTAAAAAAATTGTTTTGTATTCTGTGCAGCTACAAAATTTGAATTTGTAGTCTATTTGTAATCTGTGCAGCGTACCCTGAGCCTTTTTGTCTTAAGCGATAACTTTCTTGTACTCCATTCCGCCAACCACGTGAAACTGTAACCTCTGTGTGACCGATAATTCACAAAACTTGACGGAATGATCATTCGCTTTCATGCAGTCCTGCGATGCAAACCTTCTCAAAAATGTCCAACTGTTCAAATGGATGTTGGTTTCGTCTCAAAGGCGTTAAAATTTCAAAGTGTTAAATTAAACCCAAACACACTAGTTAGAATTAAAATAATGCGCTTTGTAAAAAAAATTATTTTATAGGGTTCTTAATGGTATAGTAAGTCACGTGTTTACGAACATCATAGGTACCGACGCAGCTGATACTTTAATCATTTGCATATCTAACAGAGACAAGACAATTCTTTAATTTACATTTACGTACCGTACTTCCTTCTGGGAAAACTTTTTTTTTTGACGATGAGTGTACATAGGCCGAGAGGTACAAGGAATCTCAAGGACTTTTGTGTTTTTCGCTAGTGTTATATTTGGTATTTCTACACTTGTCCAGCTGTTATGTTACTCATAATTCTAGGATTTTGTTTAGCATTTGCTAAATGTACTTTTATTGTTAAAAAAGTCTAGTAAATGACCCCATTATAGATTAATGTATAACCATAGACGCGAAGTTCAAGTTACATAACAATTTAAAATTAATAACTTTGTCATGTTCGAGATTCATACAGTTCAAAATTTTTATGAATTGTACAGTAAAATGTAAATTATTTATGTGACTATTTCTTCAGTTTAATAAGTTCAGTTTTTATTAATTGTGTTTTAGTAAACATATTTAATAATAAAATTTGTTTCTGATGTTTTTTAGGAACATTAAAATCAAATCACTAACAATTTAAGTTTTTATAACCTCTGCTACGTATTTCTATGCTACTTTTAAGGTAATACATATCTACGCAATAAAATATGTAACAGTTTATTATGATATTGCTAAAAGTGTAATGAATTAAAAAGAACACTGTGAGCCATTATTTAGCTAGGCATTTATAAGAAAAAAAATCTGGTTTTATCATATTTCCGCATACAAAAAATTTGCATTTCGGAAAACTTTTTACACTTTCAAATAAAAAAAAACTATTGATCGTTTAAACTTTTCCATTATTTTAAAATTATTAGAAGTTCTACTAATTTAAATATATTTAAGTAATTATTTTCTTAATCTTTTTAGAAGTATTTCTTATAGTTTTGTACATGGAATTGGTTGAACAAGAGTTTTTGATTATTCTGACTACAAAAAAAAAAAAAAAAAGAAAAAAACCAAGCAATAAAGCTGATATAATTAATTTTAAAATTTTTTTTAAAATCAGATTAATCATCCAAATTGTTATTTCATACACAGAATTATTAATCAATTCATACAAAATGAAGAGAAAAAAATTTCAAAACTTTTTACTAATTATAAAAAAAAGCTTTAGCAATAAAATTACAAGACCTTCCCAAAAAATAAAAGGTTGAGAAAAATCGTTTAAAGCATTTAAAGTCAAAGAAATGATTTGGCACATTGTTAAAGAAAGCTTAACTAACTCGGTAAATAATGTATCAAAAGTGACGAAATTTTACATTTATTTAGAAAAGTCTTTTAACTAAAGTAATACATTAATAAGATTTTCGATTGTTTGGTCTTTCTTAGAGTATTCTGTGTCCTCTTAAAATAAAATAAAATTTTGGTCAGAGTACATGATAATCCATTGCCGACGAAATTCTGATGAACACGAATTTCCTTTCTGATGGGCTTAATGATCTTCCAATATCAGGGTGCACATACGAAAATTATTCATTAATTAATTGGAACGTTCCAGATGGAGCATTAACATGTATCGCAGTTTTACTTCGTTGACTTAGTATACACGTTTTAAACCATTCATAACAATTTCTTTCCTGGGAAGTTCGATCATATAAAACTGGAAGATAATGGATGATTGTTGGATTGGATTGTTGGATTAAAGCCTCTCACTGCAGACATAAATCCAACAAGTGCAAGACCATATATTGAACTGATTAACAATTTTTTGAAGTATATGGACGTATTATTCTCGTTAGAATATCTTATCGCATATTTATTTCACAATATACTATTTATTACTACAACACAAAAGTCATGGGAAATTTTTGTACAGTTCAACTGATTGCTTTAATCCTCCTTGCTTTACACTTCGCTTAAGACATGTGGTTCTATCACGATTTTTCCTTTAACTAAATCTTTGTATTTCTCTTTCTGACAATGTTTGGATTCAGAACTCTTCCAATAAAATGAAATCCCTAGATTAGATTGAAATTATGAAGTATATGATAAATTAAATTTATAAGTAGCGAAGAATTGTATAAGGGGATTGGAAGCTAGTTAGTTGGATATAGAAATATTAAGCTGAAGTGGTTAAAGAGAGACATTTGAGTGACAGTACGTAAATTAAGAAGATTCCAGCCAAGAAGATTTGATTTATGATTCAGGATTCAAACCTTCAACTCCAGTTATTCTACTCACTCGAACCAGGGTGAGTTGTTAAGAGATAAATTTAATTGCATTTTAAACGATAGTTCAGCCGCATTTAGACAATTTAACCACAGAAACAAAAAAACAAAAATGACAAACATTAAGTAATCATAACCCTGAAGATAATAGATTAGTTATCGTCAAAACTAGATTCTTTATATCTTCTAACTATTGTTTATGACACCCTTTAGCTAAGATTAATAATGGAAAAAAACTAAAACATCATGTGAGTACTACACATTTTGCAGCTTTTAAGTATATTTATTAAAAATTTTCAGAATAATTGTATTTAAAGACAGTTTATATAATTTGCAATATTTTACTTTCCTTGAATTATTTAATAATTTCTTCAAATTCTTAGGAAATAAAAAAAAATTATTTTTAATAATGGTATTTTATCTAAAAATGAAAATAAAATCTCAGTGCAGATTGAAACAGATAAAGTACATAAACGAATTTCTTATGCAAATTATATGAGTTAAAGGGAGAGAAAATATTATAAAACATTATAAAATAGTCAATTTTAAATCACAGAGGTAACGTATCAGTTTTACCCGATAGAAGGTTTATTTTCTTACAAATCATATGATTTCAGTATATTATTCGATTTTTTATGCTTATTTAATTGAGTAACTAGTTTATTATTTTTTTTTATGAAAAACTTAGATTGTAGCTAAAAATTTGAATCGGTTTAAACGATTGCTTGCTTATAATCTAACCATACGAGGTTAGACGGTAATATCGTAAATTAATTAAATTTACTCATTAGTAGTTGGGTTTTAATCAAAAATAAATTGTATGTAAATTGATTCTGCTTACAAAAGCTTCTGGTTTATTTAATTGCATTTAAATTAAAAATTGTAATTAGAAATTATCAATTCACGTAACAATAGAAACTTAATCAAACATCCCATTTGATGTTTACAAATTGATTTTGTAGTTCTCCGAAAATTCTTCCAAACAGTGGCAGAATCATTTTACAGATAACAAATTCCATTTCTAAATGAAAACAATTAAAGTTTCATTAAGCTCAAATTTCTAGAAGTTACTTTGTTACCCAAAGCCGAATGAAGATCGAGATGCCATGTGTAGAAAATACACATTCACATTAATTAAAATTTTAATTAAGCTATTTTTCTTTATTTTGTCCTATTTATTTCATTTTTCCTTGACTTTAATTTAAAGATAGTTTTGTTAATTCTATTACACTCAAAATCACTCATTATTCATACAATTAATTAGTTATTTCTAATGTTGTGATGAATAATTGCATGTATTTGATTTTGATATCTCTTTCTCTCTATAATAACTATGCTGAAAGATTTCAATTTTGGTAATATGATTTTAATTTTAACTCCTTTTATTCTTATAAACAAGTTTTGCATTTCTGTGAATATTTACTTTAAGTAAGTTAATTTAAGTGTTATTATATCTTTAAATATTTTATTCTATTTCGTGTTCTTATTAAATTTTTTCGTACGATATTTAGAAAAAAACATTTTTGTTTTTTAAATCTTCGGTTTATTTTCCATTTTAAATAATAAAGTAATTGCTGAACGGGATGACTTGGAAACGATTAAAAATTTTTTAACCACGCATTTTAGACTGGAGCTTGAAATAGGAAATTAAACTGCTTTATAACCAATCTTTGTTTAATTTATTTTCTTAATACATTAGATTTTACAAAAAATATTTTAATATCTCTGATTTGTTTACTTCTATGAGTTTTGTACTCGTAATTGAAATATAATTCTTTGGTATTTATTTGATAAATATTTTTAAATTCCATTGGTATTTATATCTTGTAATAATTATATTTCTTTACGTTCTAGATTATTTGCAATATTACTTTATATTTTTGTAATGTGTATTATTATTTCTACACACACACATATATATATATATATATATATATATAATATTTGGAATAATTTTAACTTAGGATGTGTAATTTTATTTGATTTTTAAAGTTAATTTGATGATTTTTTTTTTCAATTAATTCTATAGTATTTTAGTTATGATACAGTTTTTAAATAAAGATTGGTGTCATGTGCAGTTTAATTGATTTTGTATATATATGCGTGTGCGTTTTCTGAAAAACAGTTTGCCTTAGAAGAAAAAGTTTTACAATTAGCTTAAAGTGTTCACTTTTGGAAAAAACATACTAAGTAATACTTTTAAAGTTATTAAAACTTTTTACTTTTATTCATAGAATTTCTTTAAACCACTCATTTGAAGTAGAAATACATGCAAGTAAGTATTCAAAAAAAAAATACCACCATTCTATAACATATACTTCTATAAATGACAGGTATTTTAGTTGATGCATATTTACATCTACTGTAGTTTTACTCAGGAATTTGTAACCATCAATAAATGAAATTTCAGGTTGATATTCACATGTAAAAATAAATGTGTAAATATTGCTCATACACTCAGGAGCATTAAAAATAGCGCACCAAGTAGAAAGCGAGATGCATTCGTGAAATTTTGAAAAATAGTTGAATGATGTCGATATGAAATTAGTCCAAGTTTGGTTACAGTGCCCCTTATTACTTAACCTGCAGTTAAGCTGTAATCAGGAAATAGGTTCTGCATAAACTGGCCGAGGAGTGGAAGATTGATAAATGTTACGACCGCACTCCGACTCTTGAAGGACTTTAGTAAGCAAATAATGCAGGTTACGTGTGAGAAGACATTTCACTCTGTTAAGCGAGTTTGAGAGGGGCCTGATCATTAGCATAAAAACAGCAGACTGCTCACCGTGCCATGATGCACGCTAGGTCGATCGTTCTGAGTGTGTCTGAGAGAAGTGGACACGAGATGGTAACCATTTGTGGAGTACTGCGTCTGAAGCGACCAGGAAAACAATGAGTCGATAGGAGCGAAAAATCTATACGACAAGCGCTCGTAGATCCCGCAGTGAATCATTCTATGATACAATCAAATGTAGGACTGTCTACTTTTCCTAAAACCATTTCCTGACGTGCTGCGGAAACAAATTTGCAATCCAAGCGCCTTTTTCGGGTACTACCTTTAACGCCGAAACATCGGCGACTCTGTCTACAGGGGTGCCATGCCTGAGCAAGGTGGAATACCCCAGATTGGCCAAACGTGGTGTTTAGAGATTAATCACGGTTCATTTTGGGTATAGATGTTTACCGCGTACGGGTGTGAAGACTCCCTGGTGAATAATGTAATTCCACCTACACTGTCATGCGACACACTGCCCGCTCAGCAGCCTAGCCGGTCCTCTCTATTGTGGTACTCAGAATTTCAACAGTACAGAGTTACGTTGATGACAATCTTTGACTCTACGTAGAACCTTTCCTATGTGGTCTCCCAGGGATAATTTTTTAGCAAGGGGCTCGTTCGCATACAGCTTGAGTAGATCAAGACATTGTAACATATTCAGATATTTCCATGACAGGCCCGCTTCCCAGACTTTTCTCCTATAGAGCATTTTTGGGCCAGCTGAAATGCCAGATACTGCCGTGTCACTCTGTACATGATTTGGAGGCACTGTTCAAGACTTATTGACATATATTACTCAGAACAACATCCGATGTCAATCAACTCAATGCAGAATTGTGTTGTGGTATGTATTGCATCAGCAGGCGGTACGACGCGCAATTGAAGTTGCACTGTATTTGCCTAATCGTACATATTACATTTGCTTAATTGTCTTGATTTTGGGATCAAATGGATCTTTCACCCGTATTATTATGCGTATTAAATTTCGTTTCCAATCGAAGCTCCCTTCTTGGTGCGCTATTTTCAATATTCACGGGTGTTTTAGTAAAGCGTGTAGGTTAGTAAAATGAGATGAAAATTGTAATGTGCAAAAAAATAATGCATAAAAATTAAAAGTTTTCAATAACTTACTAAATGTTTCCGATAATGTAAGTATTTGCGAGTTTTAAATTTATTTTCTGTCCAGTAATGTATCGATTTAAAGGATATTTTAAAATCTACTTATATAGCATATAATTCAAGATAAATTACAAGTTCTAATTAATTGCTGATCATAATCAATAAACATAAGTAGCTGATGTATGCTATAGACGAATACGTAAGTACAATCACACACACACACACACACACACACACACTGTATATATATATATATATATATATATATATATATATATATATATATATGTATAATTTTTAAAGTATCTTATTTACAGGGTTAATGAAAATGATTCATCCGATTTCAAAACTCAATAGTTTCAAATTTAAACGGCACAAATTGATAAATAAAGCAAGATTGTTTTGGAAAATTACCGAAATCCTATATTGTAAGCAATATATACCCTTCGTGTGTCCTACGTGGAGCTATTTCACGCAAGCTGTTTTAGAAGCTTTCACGGAGCTGCCTCACTGTTGGATCGGTTGCAGTGGACCAGTTGATTTGATGTTAAAAATCTGGCCACCTGAATCACCTGATGTGGTCCCATGAGGTATCTTTCTTTAGAGCTTTGTAAAAGATAAAGCATATGGGCCATTAATACCCACAAGTTTATGAGAACTTAAGAAATGTAATTCTGCGAATGTACACTTTACACTGACATTATATAACGTGTTTGGCAGGTGTAACTAAAGAAAGCTAAACCGATCACTTGTAAAATACATCCATATTCTCACATTGCATTCATGTATTACTTATTTATTATCTCATTGCCTTCATGGCGTTTATTTATGAAAATGTAGCATTTTGATATCAGATTATTCATTGGGAAAAGTCCTGTATACATATGTAGAGAGAGAAATTTTGGTGAAACATTAAAATGACTCTTAATATAACTTGATAAATCTTATTAATTAAAATTTTCTTATTTTAACCAATTTACTAAATTTTAACTATAAATAAAGAGAACATCTAAGAATTTATTGAAAAAAGTTTAAAAATGAATTTAAATTTGTAACACACTGTTGGCCATTAAGATTGTAACACCAAGAAGGAATAATCTGATGAACGTGAAAATTACATGAAAGAAAGAAAAGGTTAGGACGTGCGAAAGATTAGTATTTCAGAGCATTTATAAAACGCAGGAGAGAAACAATGTCTGAAGCACTGCATGAAAGAAAAGTTGTGTAGTGACTTTCTCATTCATAAAGCACGTCGTAGGATCGGAGGTAGCTCATAATATCGTCTAATGCCTCGAATAAGAAGAAATGCTTAAAAACAAGTGTCGGAATTTAATACAAACAGGATCGTTGCCTTTTGAGAGTGTGGATTATAGTTCCGTGATATCACCCGTCGCACTGGTAGAAATCCAACCACTGTCATCCGAATATGAAATCAATGGGTTGCTGAGGGTCATAACCAACGGCATATAGGATCTCCACGTCTCCCATGGCTAACATCCGAGAGTATGGAAAAATTGCGAGGTCGCCCCTGCAAAACCGAATAACCACATTACAGACTCAGAAAGGCATGTTTGCAGTACACTCAGTATCCGCTCGTTCGGTGCGATGACGTTTGCAGCAGCGTTGACTGTCATCCCGGCGACACAACTTCGGCTTCCCTTAACAATGCAGAAAAAGAGAAATGACGATTCTGGTGCGTCGAAGATAAAGCTGAGATAAAGGAGTGGCACAATGTACTTCTTCCAGACGAGTCCCGATTCTTCGTGCATTATTTTGATGGCCGTATAGAGTCTGAAGGCTCCGAGGAGAACGCTCATCGACTGCTTCCGTTCTATATTGGCATTGGGGTCTTGCTCCTAATATGGTGGTTTGGGCAGCCATTGAGCCATATACTACACACGCATCTCTAGCTCGAATCTATGATAATACGAACACCGATCGATACATTTGTTATATCTTACGTCCAGTGGTTGTACCCTATCTTTGAGGCATGCCAAACGCCATCTTCTAACAAGATAATGTAAGATCACATGTTGCACGTTGTGTTCTGACTTCTGACCTTTCTTAAAACACAGGATATTCAATTGTTGCCTTGGCCGGCACGGTCTTCTGATCTGTCACCCATTGAAAATATCTGGTCATAGGTTGCTGAGAGACTGGTCCGCTACCCCTCTCCAGCTGATATGGTTGACGAAGTGGGGTGAAGACATGAAGAAGAATGGAATGAGTTGTCCATTTCTGTCATTATGCCCAGTTCGACTCCATGCATAACTGGAGAAGGGCTATTTTAGCTGCTAGGTTTGGTAACTGTTTCTTCAAATTTCGCTCCCTTGTAAACCTCCAAACTGCATGAAAATTGAATCATTTGGTCTTCATGGCATACTGTTTACTTTCAATATATATATATTTGTATTTGCTTTCCTACATAATGTTGCAATCTTAATGACCTGCAGAGTATTTTAAAGCGATAAAATTAACCATAAAACAAGAATTTAATATTTTTATTTATATTCGAAAAAATATTTAAAAATAGTATGAAAAGTATTCAAATAAAATAGAAGAGGGTGGGGAAGATTATTCCAACATTTCTTGCATTCTTCCTTACGCAACGTTAGGAGGAACATGAGAAATATTTTCATTTTTATCTTTCAGTTTTAAAATTTAATTAAATACTGAAATGAGGAAAACCAATTTCACTGGTACAAATTGTGTAACTGCTTTAAGTAAAAGTAGTTAAAAATGTTTGAATATGTTTAAAGGAAGTTATTGAAGTTATTTGATCCTATGATTTTAAGCCAATGATAATTAGCAATCTTTTCCATTTACTCACTTAACAAGATAATATTCTTATTTTAGCTAAGTAATTCGTATTGCATCATGAGTCAAAGTATTTTCATTGTCTTTTCTGTTTTAACAATAATTCTGAAGTATTATGTATACATAATATTTAACTTCTTGGAACGTTTATATCGAGCATAAAAATCTCATAACTTTTAATTATGAACAACTCCTTTTGTATCGGTGAGAAATAAACTTCCTTGAACATTCTTCGGAAAAATATATAAAATTTGTGGGCAATTATGGATGATTAATTGTATCATTTGAATCAAAAACGAATGTTAAAAATGATGGCTTGGCAAAAATATATAAGAGCATTTTCAGACTTTTTGTATGAAACATTTTTCAAAATTTCATTAAAAAAAAGAATATTACTCAACTATATATATATATATATTTCTGAATTTTTTTTTAAAGTAATTCGGCAAATCTTATTCATGATGCTTCTTTCTTTGAGTCTCTAGTTTTGCTTAATTATTTGATACATTAATAGAATAAAATTTTAAAATTTGAAATGTTTCGTGTATTATGAAGTTTTTGTGCATTTGTGTAAATTAACTGGTTATCAATTTTTATTTTGATGATCAAATAAGATACAGAGTAGGAAGAACGAAAAGAGAAAAAAAGGTAAGAAGCAAATTTGAAATTAAGCAACATATTTTTGACCTTAATTAGGAAGTATTGAAAACATAAATGCATCGCTAACCTTTTAGAGAAATTATTTTTCAATGCATTTTCAATTTTTTTTTAAAAAAAACTCTTTTTTAAAATAATTGTACGATAAATTAAATTAATCAATACAAAGCCACTATTTGAACGAATGTAAAAGCAATTTGAAATGTACAATGCAAGATAAAATTATTTCTAATTTAATTGGCATTTGAATAATCTAATAAAGTAATTAGCCATTCAGGTAAAAGTTTTGTTGCATTACATAATTAAAAAGTGATTTAGAAGCATTAAAGCCAAATCTTCAATGAGTAACATAAGAATGAAATAATCCGAACAATAGCTGCTCTAAATTTTTTTTTTCTCCGAAAGTTGTTTTATTGATAATCAAGTATAAAATGATTGAAAAGTAAATATTCAATATTTCACAGATTCTGAATAAGATTTCAAAAATTACAAAAATAGATTTTCAGTTTTAAATAGTTTTTTACAGAGTTTAAAATTAGTGTAATATATCTATTTACATGTAATTTTTGCTGTGGATTTATGTATACATCAAAATTAAAAGTCTCATTTAGAAATTCAAGTTGAACATCACTTTTAAGCCACAATTAAAATATTTATTCTATTAAACTTAAGGCATTCATAAAGTAGGACAACGGAGTTAGAAAAACAACAATATTTTATTCGCTGTTAAATAACATTTCACCAAACATTTCCTGTTGCTCAACGGTTCTTCTCATCATTGATTCTGTCGTACCCTGAATAAACTAATAGGACAGAGACATCCATTCGAATACTTCTTCCTCGGGAAAGAAATTTGCAATGGCTGGATCAAAGTAAATCTGTTGTTTCCTGATTTCGGTGGATGTGCCCTCAAACCTAAATAGCTTCAGGAGGGAGAGCAGCAATCTTACTTCCTCCTGGATATAAGAACCTGAAGAAACGTTCTTTATTTGGACGGATCTGGTTCGGAGGAGGAAGAGTATAAAAAGGATGCTGCTTCATCCCACCGTCAACCGCACTTTCGCTTGCTACTTAAGTCTTGTAATGCGTCTTATTTCGACTTCATTTCCGGAATTTCTTGCACCACCAATAGGATTTCGAATGAATGTCTCTGATTCTTTTTATGTATTCCTAATACCACTAATATATAGGTAGTCATTACTTATTTACTGCGATTTGTTTTTACGAGTAAAAAATTTTTGTAATGAATGAATCAAGTTCAGTTTAAATATCAGATGATGATTGATAAAATATTGTAGCTATGCGAAAAAAATGGCTCAGAAATTTTTCATCTTTAGCTCTGAAAGTAATTTTGAATTTTAAGTGTCATTGAAAATTATAAACTTAATTCTGGTATTCTATTAACAGGGAAAGATGAAATGATGTGTTTAAATATTTAAAAAAATTATATGTGAAACCTTTAAGGAATATTTTCCTTGGATAGTGAATAAAAAGAACTGTTGCTCAAAAATATGTTGAAATACTTTATCAATATTGTATTGTATCAAAAAATTCATTGTTCATCCAGTGGTTTTAGAGGTAAACCAAAATTACATTCATCAAATGGTTTTATTTATACAATTTAGCTGATGAACGCTGGATGTGAGTGTGTTATTTGAAATTATTAATCGTTAAGATTCGCCTTTTAAGGACATTGCAATAAGAAGAATAGAGTTTTGCTACATATGACTCCAGCATTATCTGCAGGAATAATTGAATAAAAGAGTTGATGATTTCTTGGGAAGACGGCAATACAAAGAAGGGTATTATATATATATATCCAAAGTAAAAGTGTGTCAAATTTATTATTAAAAATTTAATTTATTTAAATGTTTATATTGAATTTATAAGATTATTATATATCTTTCTTTGATTGTATTTTGGTCTGTTTTAAGGTTTTAAAATACGTTTTATTCTGTATTTGTCTAAAACACTTCTCCTTGAAAAAAGGAAAAAAAAACCCTTTTTTTATGTATACAAGATGTGGAAATTTCAGAATAAATCTTTTATGTTACATCCACCTAGACTTTTTATAACAATTTTTAATTGTCTTACAAATTGTAAGTACTTTTGATTTCTTACAAATCAGTTTAAAAAATATTTTAATGTACAGATAATTAAAAAGTTTTTCTAATGTAACTAATTATTTTCTTAAAAAAATACCTGTTATGTACAAAATAAATTTAAATTTACGTTACTACTCTGTAACAATTTTTAATGTCACCAATTTTCCAGGGACTTGAATTCTAAGTAGCCTATATTTCATTAAACGCGTTTTACAAAATGAGAAACCGTTATTTTAAACTAAATGTTTTGGCACAGTAATGGAACGGAAAGAAACCTCATTCATTTAAGCGTTTACATTATTAAGTGACTTAATATTTTCAACTTTGAGAAGAAAACGGATTAAAAATCCCCACAATAATGCCAGTTTTACGTAATTATAATTTTAAATAAGCTGCGTGAGAAAATTTCTTTTTAATGTGAACATGAACCCAGTAACTTTCATACGTCATTTAAATGGATAAAGGGAGAAATATTTCTCATAACCAGTGGCTTGTATTATATCTTAATGCTCTTAATACCATCTGCAGTTAGCAGAAAAAAGTTTTGGTATCTAATTATTTGACTTCATAAAGAAGGACAAAAGGAAAAAAAAGTGCACGTTAACCGAAGTGAGAAGAGCATTTACTCGATATTTCAGTTGATTTTTAAAAATTGCTTTTAACTTTTTTCCTACCATTAATGTTTCGAGCGCATGGACTCATTTAAGCATAATTGCCTTAGAAATAGATTTGATTCACTAAAATTAAAAGAAAAAAAAAGGTATTGGAATGAATCCAACTGAGTTATTTATGATCCATTCACTCTCGAGTTTCTAGCTTTCTGAAGTAATTTGTCAAGTTATAAATATATTTTTTAATAATTTTACTTCGAATGTATTAGCTCCAAACGATAAGGTATAGTTTTTTTTAAACATAAATTGTTAGTAAATGGTAATAAACTACGTTTAATATTCTTTTAAAATGGTTTTTAAGAGCAACAAATGATAAGTGTATGTGAAATAAATATAATTGCTCTAAATGTTTAATGCTAACACGAATTATTTTTCTACACTGTAATATCTTAACAAAACTTAGCTAATATGCAATGTAATATGTTTTTTAAATTCAGAAATTGCATCAGAAAATTAAATTTATGTTCAACGTGAATTGATAATTGGGGCTCACTATAAGTGACAGAAATGAATAAAATCTAAAATTAAGAGTTTATCATATTTTTACCTTTGTTATTATTTTCAAAATATTAATAGGTGGTCGCGATAGCACCTTTCAGGGCGCTGGTTCAAGTCGGGTGCTCCTTGATGATCGGTGTTTTTTGGTTGCGATAACTATTTAAATGTGGCCGCTTAGTTTATTGTAACCCTAAATTTTGCTTAATTTTCAATTGAAACGTCTTCATGACCTCATTGATGTAGCACTACTTTGGCGACCTTTTATCTAAGTTGCTAAATTTTCACTACAATCGCCAAGGGACACCCAATACTGGATTTTAACCCAGAGCACTGATTCCATCAAGTCGTATATTTGAGTCTTGATTCTACTAAAGGCGTATCATTTCATAGGAATGGTACACTTTAAATCTGTTAGACTCAGAGTCATCTAGTTGGTATGGAATGAAAGTAAGGAAACGAATTGCAAGCTCACACACAGGAGCCTTCTCGTCATTTGAGTGAAAACTACGAGATTTGTTACCAATTATTTCCGGTTGCTTCTCAGAGAGCCGTTAATCAACAGTCATCATTAGAAAGTAGTGACTTAGTGCAATTCAATTTTTATTTGATTTAAATCCGTAGCTCAGATGAAAATATGATACATGTATATACCATTAACGACTGCATTCACAAGAAGATTATTCAATTGTTTTTATTATTCTTAGTTATTAATGAAATACAGACCAGTCGGTCTTGAGAAAAGTATAATCAAGATTATTTGATTCAGTTGAATAAATAATTTTCTCAGATAATTTTGATTTAAAGGATTATTTCATGTTTCTCAGAGAAGATCTTCTCAGAATCTCGGAGCTTCTTGACTACTTACATAATATCACTTATAATCTAATTATAAAATATATTAAGAAAGATATAACTTAACAGAATATAAATTCCTTTTAGGATTTATAAGATATTCTAAGAATATTAAATGGTCATATATGTTAATTTTGTCTGAAATAATACTGGGGCCACGGTTGTCTAGTGGTCATGGTAGGGAACAAGCGCGGCTGTTTTCATCGAGTCGTGGGTTTGAGCTCTGATGCCAATAACGATCCGCCGAATAGCGGGACTGATGCGCGTTAAATCTGGTTGAGGTCCCGTTGGTAAGATGTAAAAGTCTGGAGAAGGAAGTTCACGCTCAGGTGTCGACCATGTCACTTGATCGAGGTTCAAATTTATGAGATCCAATCCCTCATGTTGCTTTTCAATACGACGTTAATAAAAATTATTCCCTAAAATAAAACTATGTATCATCAGAGAAGAAAACAGGAAACTCATAAATTCGGTTAACTATTCTATATTTATTGATGAGTGATTTTTAAAAAAAGCCCAGTACTCAGTAAAATTTTTTATATAATGCGAATAAAAAAACAATTGATCTGCTTGGTTAAATATTAGTTTCACAAGAAAGTAAATTTGGGTAACGTACGCCACAGAAATTTTTGGAAAACGTCATAATTTTTAGTTTTCTATCGGTGTTTTTGTAACCGTTAATTACAAAAATTAATTAAATACAATAGTGTAATACAATTATTAAATACAATACTGTACGCTGGGAATATAATAAAAGTCCTTTTACCAAAATGGCAGAAAAGTATCATGGATATAAAAAAAATACTAATGCCTTTCTTATAATACAGTGTACTTAAAATAATAAAATACGAGGCAAACAAATAATGTTTTTATTTAATTCACTTCTATTTTATAGTTGCTTCATTATCGTTTCTTTTTCCTCTATTATTCTATCTAATATTTAGCACACATATTTACAATATTTGGTAGAAACATTAATAACCATTGATCACGACAATACACCAATGATCAGATGAGTATTACACTTAACACACACAAAAATTTGAAAATTAGAAATCAGAACTATTACAACTGGTGCTTCACGAATATCTTCCTAAACTGAGCTGCTAATTTAAGTCATTAGTAAATTTTCCTCAGCCTTTTAGATTTATAACATTTCTTCCTGTTTTTAAAGAAATATTTAGCAAAATGACTATATTAAATTTCACAAAGAATGACAGAAATATTGATTCGTAGGGAAAAGTATTATACTGAAATTTTGAAATGGAAATATTGAATATTCAAAGAGAAATATATGAGCTATTTAAAGTTAATTTCTTGCTACACATGTCCGAAAGGTGTCGTTATTTTTTTCTTCTCTTAGTAGCAATAATGTAAGGTATCTGAGATAAAAATTTAATTGAATACTGGGCAAATACAGAAAAGTATCGATGTTTTAGTAAGGCATATTTTTGCTATTCTCTGAAAGTAACTAAAGAAGAAGAGGGTTTTTTCATAAATTGATATTTTAAATCATTTAGCACTAGATGATTAAATTGAGCTACATATAATTTAATAATAAATAAGTTAACCACATATATACTTGCAAATCACATGATATAAATAGTTTGTATTAAAGTAAAAATGTTAATAAATACAAAATACATTTATTGATGTTTGAGTAAGTTTCACCGTCTTGCTGAATTAGGGGCTTATTAAAATTGATCGCAGAAAATCCTTTTCAGTAATTTTTTTATTATATGCTTAGTAAAATTTTCGCCCTGCTAATGTAATTGGAAGCAATTTATGAAATGTATTGCTTCGTTGACCGAAATTGTAAACAAGCTTAGAAATTATGTTACGTAATTTTATATGCTTTAAGAAAATGTTACAAATGTATATCTAAATTCTCTTTTGTTACATTTAAGAGAGGAGTTGCTTTGACGTTGATATATAGCAGTATTTATTTTTTGATATTTAAAATTTTCTATAAGATTAAGATCTTATAATTTAACATAATTCAGGAGAGATAATTTCCTTAGTGTCTATTTTGTACATAAATAAATTTTATGTAATTCAAATTAATAAGTGATTTATTTGCGAATTTGTAGAAAACCTTTAATTTTCTAACTTTAATCAAAAAGTAACAGAAATACGGTTCACTACATCATCAATACCTTTCTAAATTTTAACGATATTCAACCAGATATATGACATAACTTTTTCTATATTATAAACTATAAAAATTTGAAAGAAAGTATTAATACTTTGATCGTATGCACTGTAATAATAGTCTACTTTAATTGCTCATATATATTGAACATTTAAGACACATTTTCCTTAGAAATCTCATTGTAATGTTTACCTTCTGTTTAAGTCAACATTTATTACCTGTCTGTAAGTTTTGTGAAATTTGATTTCAAATTCGGTGTATGGTATAAGCAAGAAATATCTGAGAAAAATTTGGAAATTCTTAAATAAACTTTTCTATCTTAATGAATATTGATGCTACTTTTATGAAAATGCATGTAAATGCATTGTAAGTAGTTTATGAAATATTTGCTAAACGTATCAAACTGTTTCAAGATTTTTATTTGATACAGAGTAATCAAAAATATTTTTTTCTTTTCAATTTATCGATAGTGTTCTAAATGAGCAAGTAGTTGAAACATCTTTGAAAGGTATAAGTTTTAGTACTTTTCACAGGCACCAAGTTATAAAACATTTCGTCCAACATTTATCAAGCATTTCGAAGAAATTTCTTAAATCTCAAAAATTGCCTACATTTTTTTAGCAGTGTAAAAAGATGGTAGATCATGAATGTGTCCACTGTATATGTTATAATCTAATCTCGCTTACTAAACTGTGTTTTTAGAAATGGTTTCATAATCATATGTTCTATCGGAGTTTCATGTACTTTAAATTTCTATTTTTCAAAATATTTTGTTTGTTATTATTATTTAATAATTCCATATTTTTAATACGAATGCAGTTGAACATATGTGTATATGTATTCTTATCTAAATACAATTACCAAGTTCATATTACCACTTGCACGTAATCGGCCAAAAAATTAAATAAGTTGGCCAACTCAAAACATTCAATTCAAGAATGGTAAGAAAGTAAAATTATAAAATGGTAAAGTATTAATCCTAAATTTGCAGGAATTATCACTTTTTTAATATTGACACTTATTACTAAGTATTTCATACGATCCTCAATTTAAATTTAGGTTAAATTAACTTATAGATAGACCGTGAAATATTAGCAAAACTCCTCTTTTAAAACAAAAATGGTAAATATTTATCTTAAGCAATTTAAACAATCATAGAAATTTAAGTTTAATTAGTATAAAGCAATTTATTCGCGTAAACTTATTGGCAAAGCGATGAAAAATATACTCGTATTTTTACATATACGATAAGCATATACAAATTTAACCAAGTTATTACTTTTTCCATTTCTCTCCTTCTATTTTTAGGACAGAATTTATCCATTTTTCTATTGGACGGGTTTGAAATATATCAATTGGTGAACTCCGGCTTACTTTGTTTTTAACTTTTCCCCATTTTTCTTTTAAATCTCTATCACGTATGTTCTCTCCTTTTTCACGCACCGTCAAAATCTGATTCACTTTTTGAAGACCTGAAATATATTTCGTCAAGAATGTCTTCTATTTTGATAAAAGTTAGTAGTTTTCGAAGAGAGAAATTTCCTTCTAGAACGTTCATATATCTGCCATGCGAAAGAACTCGAATATATTTCTGGGATATAGTTTCAATATCATTGTTCATTGTTGACACAAGAGTGAGAATTTTCAATGTTTTTGTTCTGGAAAGAAAGTATTTTCTTTTTTTATTTTTTATTTTATTTCGTCATTCTATTTTAGATTAATATTTTCTAAAGAATACTGAATTAATATGTATGATCAGAGAAACCTGTGTGGTCGCTTTAGCCTAATGATCATGGTCGCGGACTTGCAGCTGACTTTGTTTCCGTCTATTTGTAGGTTGGAGTTCTGATGTCATTGAAGAGCCGCCGTGTTGCGGGACTGCTGCGTTAAAGCTATTGAAGTCCCAAATCCTCCCGTTGGTGAGTTGCAGAAGTTTGGAGAGGAAAGTGCCAGCTCAGGTCTCGTCCTCGTCACTTGAACGAGGTTCAAAATTACGATGTCTATTGCCAACAGCCCTCGTGTTGCTTCTCGAAGTTAATAAACCAATCAATCAATCAAAGAAGTCTGTTTCAAATTCTTCATAATTAAAACTCTTATTATTGTTATTGAGTCAAATGAAGGAAAATGATTTTGATTTTATTTAAGTACATGCAACCAAAGGTTAAAAACTCAGAATAAATTCTATATCGATTAAAAAAATATAAGCATAAATTTATAACTTCTTTAATTAATCATGAACAGGATTCAGAGTTGTGTTTAATAATCACATTATAAGTACTGAAATATAAAAATAATACTAGATAATTATTAGATATAAAAATAATACTGAGTATCAATTCATTTCCACCATGTTTTTTTTCACGTATGCACGAGCGGGTACATAAAAGCACACATGCATACGTAAACACTTACACGCACTGAAACATTCATGCGTTCTACATGATTATTTGTATATGTGTATACACATATGTGCACACACACGCACACGTTTTTAAATATGATTTTACAGTTGTTGCTGTGTGTGCTAGAGTTGTGCTGATATTTATGAAATCTGATCAGCTTTATCTCCAAAAACAAGTTGGAAAATCCTATTGAATGGAATTAAAAACGAAAAATTGCATTTAAAACTATTAAAGTGATTCGATCTGCTTTTCAATCAAATCTCAATATGTAAAGAAGTAAATATATTTTAAAACTTCAACACGAGATTCTAGATTATCATTTCTGAGACTACATGGTATTTTAATATTTTGGTATATACCTTTCTTAAACTTATATAATACAATTCATATAAATGAACACAAAAAGTCCCGTTGTCCAATAATTACTCAAACATTTGAAGACATTCGGACAACATACCTTTCAGAAATTTCGAAACCAATATACATATCTTGCCGACAAAAATTTCTCACAGTGAAATTTAGATGCTATACATAATTTCAGAATATTTTTTCTCTTTGAGATAAGATGAATCAGCTAAATTTGAGAGAAGTAGATTTAAACATTTGTCGCTGAACTTTTTCATACATTTCTCTAATAATGGAGTATCAGTCACGGAAAATTATAGATTGTCTCTCTCTACGAAAACGAATAAACTCAAGAAAAATACATTCAAAGATTCGATAGCGAATTTTTAATAAACAGCTTATAATAGAAGTTTCCGTATAAGTTGTATTTAGCATTCAAAGCACAGTTGAAGATAACGATTGATGGAGAAGAGCTATTAGACATCAATTAGGCCTATATGAATGCCAAACTTATATACTATAGGCGCCAAAGAGGCACATTGATCAGTGTGTTACGATTTTTTATGCCGAAATCTGCTTAGTAGAATAATACAGATGATTCCATCTCAAATAAAGCTGACAACAAAGTGATTAAGATCGAACTAGTAGCATGTTGTGGAGGTTAGGAAAATGAGATAATAACGCTAAAGTCGTCTAGTCACTACACTGAGATTTATAATTACGAGATGTACTGTCATTATGTAAAATATTACGTAATTGTGAAATGGTAATACGAAATGTAAGAAAATGTTTGAATATGTTTGTAAATATTTTTTTAAATCTTATTTGTATCTAAAAGACTTAAGTTTTTAAATTTTTTATTCTCCATACTTAAAAGAAGTAATGTAGCATTTGAAAATACTCAAGTTACTGTTAAAAAAATTCATTTCAATCCAAAAAATAAACCCTAAAAGAGAAATAAATGTCATTAACAACATCATTTTTCTGGATAAATATTTTTCCACTGAAATAAACGTAGCGAAAATTATTCGGGGATTATACATCGTTCATTAAATGTGCAATTGAAAGTCTCAAATCTATCCTTCTCCAAATTAGTTTAAGCTAAATCGCGTAAACAAAACACGAAAGGATAAAACAGCCTCCAAATGTTTAATTCTGGTCCATCGTCGACATCTAATTGCATTAACAGAAACGAAGTTAAATCGATAAAGTTTATTATTTTTTTTTCGTTTCGTAGGTTTAGTGGTAAGTAAATAACATTAATTAAATGAAAAGATTTTCGGATTAATCCTAAAATATAAGACTTATCATATGTTAATGAATTAATTTTTTTCTTGTTATTCTTTTCTTGTTCTCATTTTTAAATACTAATAATACATATTCATTTTTTTCCCCCTTCTACATTTAAAAAATTGTAGGCATAAATGTGAAAATTCAGGCAGCAAGACGATGAAATACTTTAAAGAGAATTTTTACACTTTTGAAAGTAAATATTTCATGAGTTAAATACGTGATAAATTCGTGATTAATTATAAGTTAAATGTATTTTGAGAAATGACATTAATAATTAAAACTTAAATATGTTTTACATATTGTATATTTAATAACTGTTAAATATTAATTCAATTACACATTAATGGACGACAGTTTCGATTATGTAGTAAAAAATCATGTTATCCATACTGCCCACTAATTTGGTAGTATAGGGAACCTTCTTAAAAATAAGAATTATCGAAGTGCGAACGTAATCGTAATAAATGCACACATATTTTTGTTTCAATTTGATTACGCATAAATTATTCTACGTTTCGATCTGTGCTTTAATAAGATCCCAAAAATATACCACACACAATATGATTATTGCAATTTTATAAAATAAATAATTAGCAGCAAGATGCTGAATTGTACAAGAAAGCAATAAAGATGAAGACATATTTATACATATATCTTTGCTTTAGTGTTGCCCGAATCATTATATAACAACATGATGTGTGTGAGGACGGATCCAAAGAACACGTTAAATGTACCTGTTATTAATATATATATGCATATATATATATATATATATATATATATATATGCTATGGAAGATTCTCGAAACTACTAAAATCTTAGCAAAATCTCAACTGGAAAGAAAGTTACAGATTTTTTTTTTCCAATTTTTCTGCATGATGATACACCTGGCCGGAGCATCTATAAATGCATCGAGTGCCTGAGATGGAGGAGTCTGCTTTGGAGATCAATTAGGAAGTAGTCGTCATTTGGACGAGCGGATCTGTTGAGGAACTCATGTTAGCCTGGCAGATTGAGTGCTGAGTATTACGGCGGAGGTTTGTCTGTTGTGTGAACTACTAAGCTGGTGAATTGAAGGTTTTCGATGCAACTGTGACTGATATGAAACATTTGCAGAGATATCATGAGTCTACGAAGGGAAGCTTAAGCAATGATTACTTTGCCTTGACGACGGATTTGGCGACTTTGGCGACAAATGGTAAGTTCACGAAGGTGCTAGAATCGAGTCGATATCTTTACGGGGAAGGAAGTTACAAACATTCCTGAATTGTCCTATATGACGTCGTAACTGGCCGGAACAGGTTTAAATACTCCGAGAGTCAGAGGCTGATTCAGTTAGTCTTTTGAGTCAGCTAGAGAGATTGATCAGGAAGCCGTTGGCATTTGGACATGGGAATGTGTGGAGGAACTACTGGATGAATTTGTTGAAAAGCAGCGTGTTTTTGAGACGGAGGAGCCGACCCTGGAAGTACAGAGTATTTCAGTGGATATTTGTCCGCAGTGAAAACTGGTATGCTCGAAAGATGAATATTGATGATACAACTGTCACTGTGTCTGTGTAAAAGTGCAATTCGTTCCCGTATCTCTGTCGATGATATATACAGGTTCTATGTTTCTTCTTAGTGTTGTTATTGGTCAAGCTGTGCTACCTGTGCATTTTCCTAAATATTTACGAATAAAGCGTTATTTGAAATTATTCTCCGTGTTGGACACGGATCACATTACCACGCACCCAGGAAATTTTCGTAATAATATATATATATAATATAAATCTAGACGATGATACATTATTAAGTTTGTATTCTCAATCTCATTTTCTTTTTTTTTTAAAGATATTGTTTATTAGTTAATATTTGGCTTCTTAATCTTATTAATTATAGTCTTTTCAATGTTTTTTCTATAATTTTTTTTGTTGAATTAAATTTCCGCATATAGATTTCTTTTTTGGTTTCCTTAAATTAATCAACTTACTTTTAAGGTTTCATTTAAATCAGTAAATCAATTTTTACTTTGGTGGAGAATTTTTTAAATGAAGTGGAGTAGGTATGTTCTATTTGTATGAATTTTATTGTTTGTGTGTTTTTAATAGTAATGTTTGCTTTATTTTTTGCAATTTGTTAAGATTTTCATAGGATAAGATAATTAGTTTTTTTGTGCATTTGTTTCTGTCTTCTTTAAAAAGGTTTCCACATTTTATTCTGATGACGTGTCTTTGATAAATATTTTATTTTACATTTTGTTTTTGGATGCTTAATATTTTGGTTAATATTTAGCTTAATTAAATTTTCTCTTTTTATTTAGATTTTTAATTGGTTTTACATTATTTTAGATGATTAGTTAAGTGTAATGTGATCTTTTTGCAGTGAAATTGCTTACTATGCTTACCTTCTTTTCCCTGTGGTTGATTTTCTGAATTTTGTTTCATTACCTTATTTTTTTATAATGTAATTTGCTGATGTGTGACGTTTTTTGCTGTGACTACCAGTATAAGAAAACCACTATTCTATTCAAAATTATGGAATAGTATTAATAACATTATTTCTATAATTCTAAATTTTACTTTTCTGTCACTTAAATTTTTTTGGAAATTGTTTGTTTCTTTTCGTTTTAAATTTTTTGATTGTTCATTATTCAAAATTTTATTTATCTCATTTACTTAAATATTAACTTATTTTTTAATGATTTCCTTAAATGTTTAGTTTTTTCTTATTAAGTGTACTGATTTAGTATTCAATATTCTTAGATTGTTATATGTTGTGTTTTGCTTATATATATATAACAATGCATATCATTTTTAATGTTAATTAGACATAATTTTAAATTAAACAAATTCATATTTCAATGCTAACATAAATATAACCATTGAAAACCAATTTAAAAAAAAATTAAACTAAAAAACTACAAATACTACATAATTAATTGAAAAAAATCAGTAAAATACCAAAATAAACAAAAGTTAGAAATATTATACTAATTTTAAACATACAAAATGTTATAACGAAAGAAAAACCGGAAATTTATTGAAATTCAAATTATACATAGCAGTTTCAATTCAAAACAAATATGAATCATTATTTAAAATTATAGCCAAGTTAAAATCAAAGCTAATAAAAAACAAAGCAAATCTAAACAGAAGAGTTAAGGAAAAACAAAAATAAAGGTAATTTAATTTAAATACTATCCCAGATTTTAGACTGAGAAAAGTGAGTTTAAGCATGTTTAATGGATTTATTCATCACACTTTCAGCAATAAATCTATGAATAATGGAGTCATCCAAGAAAAATAAAAATTCCGTAAACGAATAGATATTCATCGTTAGAAAAAGGAAACAAATACGTTTAACGAAAGTAAATAAACATAAACTTAAGATTCTATACTCCAATTAATACACATTTAAAAATATTATAAGCTAAAGAAAATTATAACTTTTACCTTCACAAAAAATTTAATGCGGTCTACTCTATCCCAAAATTTCGCTATATTACCCTGTTTACAACCGCCAAACAACATTGATTAATTTATTGACTGTATTAAATTAAAGATATTTATTAAAAATATCTATTCTACTAATTTTAAATTGTTTTGGCTTGAAGTGGTTGAATCTGAATCTCCTACATGTAGACTAGCCCATTGGACTCTGCAATTACAATCCTTCAACCTTAACATTGAGTATATCACCGGGAAGAGTAATGTGGTTGCAGTTATGCTATCTCGGGTAGTGTGTCATGAAGAAAATAAACAATGTGAGATCTGCACTGTATCTATTGACGTCCCATCCATATTTCCCATGCAGATACGTGATGAACAACTGAAGGATGAGGAGTTGGTCAAAATTATTTCTTACTTCGAAAATCCTGACAAGAATGTTAATTATGTCTAAAAGGGTTATTTAATGAATCAAGGTGTCCTATATAGATATGCCCCAGATTCTGAGAGTTAAGATACCCAGTTAGCGGCCTTCCTCCTCCTAGCCTTGAAAGAACTTTTATCCTGAAAAACCATCATGATGCTTCCATGATCGGTTATTATGGTGTCGAAGGCACATATACTCGTATAGCTAAAATTACTATTGGATTGGCAATTACATAACGGACTATGTAATCCAGGCTGCCTTAAATATAAAACTTCCAATCAGAAGGCATCTGGCTTGTTAAAAACACTTGTACTAGCCCAGTGTTTTGAAACTTTGACCATTGATATCTTCGGACACCTACCTAAGAACAAAGATGATAAAAGTTGGATCCTCATCATTGAGGATTGTACCACCAAGTAGGTCGAACTTTTTGCACTACCCGGTTCCAAAGAAAAGCAAGTCCCATTACTCTGATTGAAGAGGTTCTACAGAGTTATGGTATTCTTCGCTGCCATATCAATGACAATGGAGCCCAGTTTGGGTCAGTAGAGATGCAATAAATATGCTACTTATTAAACATTCATCAATCGCTGATACCTGTGTACATCCTCAAGCCAACCAGGTTGAACGAAAGGATAGGGATCTGAAACCACTGATTCTGATCTAGGACAAGTATGACTTCTGGCTGGAAAAGTTACCCTTCATCCACTTTGTCATTAACCCTTTTAAAGGTGGTGGTATATTTTTATACCACATCTTTAACATCTTGAAATTCTTTGTAAAATATGCTTTTTCCCACACATTTACATTCGAAGGTAGCTTATAGTTTTCTTTGATTAATTAAGGTGGAAAAACCTTGCAGAATAGTTATGAAAGTTATTGCTTTGAATCTAAGGAGAGTTCCAAATAAGTGGTTGTCTTATCTCTTGCAGAAATGTTTCTGAAATGAATTGGAAATTTAAAATTCATCAGCCACCTAATCTACATGTTAAAAAATTTATGTAAATGCTGCTGATTACTTAAAATAAAATTTATAAAGTATTAATTTCATTCTTCAAACTAAGTAGTATCATAAATACCACCGCCTACATAGAGCACCAGATGACAATAATAACTCTAACTCTAAAATTTGCGATTCAGACTGTTATGTGATGGTTTACTTTCTTACAATAAAACAGAAACGTCATTAACATGTTTTCGAGTACAGGTGTGGTAAAAATCGAATTTATTCACCGAAGAAAATAAATTTAAAACAGGAATAGAAATTTATCAAAGCAATGAAAGCCCACCAAGAAACAACAAACAAAAGCGCAAGGGGAAAAAAGGATTTCTCGAAACTAAAACTATTGCAAAAATAGCTTAGAGAAGAGCAGCCTTCGAAAGAGTGTAAGATAGAACTAGTGGAGACAGCAGAATAGGGACTTATTAACAATAATAGACATGTAGTGTTGACATGAGATAAGAATAGATGATAAGAGCTGCCGTCAACAGGGGTTCATTGCCTCTAGCCAAAGTCTTTACCAGGGGATCTAAGAAAATCGAGTTGTAAATCATTATCGAATGCCAATAATTAACAAAAGATACAATACAGCAAAGATATACCCTATTTGTAAGAAGAACAGAGCCCTCAGTTTTGGGGCACCAAATGTGAATCTTGAAAGAAGAGATGATTATTTATAAACTGAAAAAAAAAATCTAGGAATACCGTTTTGGCGGAAATTAAAGAGAAAGAGTGTGAAAGAATTGAGCACACATCCTGTAAATAACCCAGAAAATCCTACGGATACCATACATCCAACAGTATTTTAGTTTTATCTAACGTTCAAAGAATTCATATTTTCGTTTATTCTCATGACGGTTTCAAATTTTGTACAATAAGGTGCATAATTATTTCAGAAAAATTCGAATTTCATTTAAAGTGGCTTTATAATCTAGTTTTAATTAAATTTTCAAATACATATATTTCTAAAATATATCTTAAAAGAATGCCTGTTCAGGGACTTTCGATTGAGAAAAAAACTTGCTTTGTTTGTATGTCCCTTCTGATGGACCGGAGTTATCTTCAGAAATAAGAGAGAAAGAAAATATTACTACAGTCTTTGCAATAAAAAAATGGCTTATTTTTTAAAAAAACTGTATATATATTTCAATTAAATTTGTTATTAATTTTATAATATGGTTTTATCATTAAATTATGAAAATCATATATGTATAAAAAAACCATACTTAATTAATTCACATATTTTCACACAAATTATCACTCTTAGGAATAAAAATACATCATAAAATTCTAAACTCTTCATAAGGTCTTCGTGATCCTAACATTTCCCAAATTAACTAAAATAATGTGATTTTTCATGAAAGTATTTTTTATTCTTTGAAGGATTACGAAACAGCGAGTGAACAAATAAGATTTCCTTCGGGGGGGGGTATATTATATATACCGTGCCTTAAAAATAAGGAAAAATGCAAAAATTAATTTTACCGCTTGAAATTGTATCATCGTAACATTGTTAATGCATATCAGATGAATTTTTACTAACATTTAATTTTTTTAAAAAACTGCCTCTCAAAGGAATGACACACTCAGATGCCAAACGACAGGACAGATGGCAGCTTTTTTGAACTTTGGTAGAGAGATACGTACTCCAGAAGAAGTTGTAAATGACATCCAGGTCGTCATCCAGTAGGACAGTTTTATCCCAAAGATAACTCCCTATCTCAAGAAGTTTGCAAAGTTTTCTACGTAAATCATAGAGGTGGTTGAAGAGCAACGGGATATTAGAAAGCTTTCTGCGGATAAAAAAAGAAATACTGAACCAAGATATCAGCCTGATGAACACGTCTTTGTAGCATCGAATCCATTGAAGGTCATTTCTAATGCCACTCAGATATGGGCTAATACGTGATTTTGACTCAGAGATCAGTATCATTGTATGAGATTGCTAGTACTGATAATCCGGGGTATCTCTTGGAGTTTATCACACATCCGCTTTAATTCCTAGTAATAATGACAAGATAAACCTCATCCTTTCCCTTTGCAAACGTGGCCGTCCATCAAAGGTACCACAGACTCCTGGGTCTTCGTTAGGACGCCATCGGAACTAGAGGGGAGGATGTAATCAGCGGCTATATTTACTATAATTTATTAATGTAACAATTGCTAGATGGCGCCGCCAGATAGAATACTTGTACAGTTTCCCTCTGGTGAAGGAACCAAAGAAAGATGGGTGACTCATTCGGCTGTTGGAATCTGTTGCGCACCATCGCACGGGAAACCCTCCCGGATATGTTTTGGATTTTTTGCTAGAAAACACACACACACACACACACACACACACACACACACACACACACAC
>BMAW01001514.1:73372-83905 GCA_019974015.1 Nephila pilipes | reverse complement strand
ATCATCCATCCAATCATGGAAGAAAAAAATTTCTTTTAATGGAAGTATAATATTCTCTTATCTATTGTTCAGAAACTCATGCAGTCACAAAAGACGTTGTGAAGAAAAATGAAGGATTTTGGGCTAAAGTCTAATATCGGGTGCCTCTTGGCGATTGTGGTGAAAACTTGGCGACTTAGAAGGAAAGTCGCCAAAGAAGAGCAACGCAACAAGTGACATCATGAAACGTTGCAAATCGAAAGATATGGTTGTCATAAACTAAAACGCCACATTTAAATCGCTATCACCATCAAAAAACGCTGATCATCAAAGAGCACTCGATACCCGCCTTACACTTGTATTTCTATACACATAATTGAGAATTTAGTAACATTTTGAAGTTTAATATTCATTATTTACTTCATAAAGTTGCTCATTAAAATATTGTTTTATGATACATCTCAAAAATATTTTCTAGGTATTTGATTCAAATCAGTTAAAAAGTATGTTTTACCGACTTTTCGTGAAGAAGAATATCAATCCAAAACAAATTTTGTATATAATACTTTTTGAATAAAAACATAACTTATCAATCAGTCTCAAAACAATAAAAACGCAATAATAAATAAACTTTAAAGCAAATCAAGTGAAATATTTTTATTATAAAAATATTTTTATTTCAAAAAATACAAATTTGAATGTTTGAAGAAACAAAATAACTCAAAATACCAGAAATTTTTGAAACATTAAACAAAAATAACTGTTGTATATCCCCTAAATAAATATAAATCTTAAGATATACCTTCAAAAATTAATAATGAAACTACAATTTGAAGGTGCTGCAGCCGTACTGTTTAACTAATTTCTAAGGTAAAAAAATCTACTGTATTTATTTAACGCCTTATATCTACTGTTCACTCCATTGAGGCAATACAATACTAAATCTCAATTGTCCGATAGTAGAATAACACTACAATAGTACCATATTATTTTACAAACACCAGATTTAAATATATCCTCACGAGAATGAAACTTAATTAAAATTTACAACCCTCTCTTCCTTTACTATGCAAATTTTAACTCTCTTTCTCTGACAATAAATAATAATCTTCTTAATCTTCCAGACAACAATTGTGAAAATGTAAGAAAATGTTTCACTATTTGTATCGAAAAATATCTTCTAACGGAAAATATTTAAACTTCGCATAGCCAGGGTTCAATTTAATCTTTTAATCTCGACACTCAGAGAGTTAATCAATCCTTTTCCTTCCTGGAAATTAAGCTGATTTGTCTGCACTCACTTCCTACGATCGTATCTTTTCTGCACTAAAATTATAACTGAGCTTCCGGATCGGTAATGAAATAAACATATAAGGTCGTGGAAATATTTAGCTGAATTAAATACAGGATTATATATAATGATCACACTGTCTTTTATATTTGAAATCGAGATTGAATAGCCGATGCGAATAATTTATTAATTACCAAAACAAAGGATTATTTATTTAAATTGAATTTTTAATAGATTTTCCAGGGAGTTCAAAATGAAAGAGATTTACTTGGAAAAATAAAGTCTTAAGTTATGTGCCTACCTGTGAAGCCTTTTTCTTTATTAAAAAAAAAAAAGAGTTTTTGCGGAACACTTATGTTTTTAGTTACAATAATTTATAAAATTGTAAATTTTAAAGTTATTTTAATGAACTTGTTTTTTTAATTTTTCAAATTTTAGCCATATTTGTTAAAAATTTAATAAAAGCCGACATTTACGCTAAAGTTCATATAACGAATTCTAATTAATATATTTCACTCTTTGTTTCAATAACATAGTTAATATGCATATATCTGAGTTGTGAAGTAAAAAAAAATGCAGTTAACTCTTAAACCTACTAAGTTATACCAAAACTTATAAACACAACATGATTTTACAAAAAAAAAATCACTTTTTAAAATAAAAATAGTTCAAAAATAAATATTTAAAAACTAGTTTATGTGCAATTTCTATGCATTTTGATATTTCTAAATTTTCCTTTATTTGCTGCATATGAATCTATATGCGTCTCAAAAATAAAATTGCTTAAATGATGTAAATGGTAGTAATTACAAAGCTATTTTGTGAAAATCAAATTTTAAGAATACTACTCAGTCTTTCTTTATAACGTATCAAAATAGATCACTTTTAATACAAAGAGATTAAACGTATTATTAGCCACCCAACGGACTATTGTTTTAGGCGGGACGTTTTGGCGTATCAGATCACTTTTCAGTTTTTTAGCCACCAAGGGGCTATCAATTTTTTATGTAGGCTATAAAGTGGCGAACCAGATAAAATTTTTTATCGTTTGCTTCAATTTTAATTACATGTAGCTAATAAAACATTTAATTTCTTTATTTATCGTTTGCTTTAATATTAATATCGAAAAAGTTTACTATTGTCAATTTCTTGATATTTCATCAGTTAGTTTAGTTCTTACATTTAATTAAGTAATTTAATAATAATTATAAAACAAAAGCTTATCTTGGGTAGCTAATTCTGTTCTTTGCAAAACTTTGCATAATACTTGTATACATGTGTTTTTGTTTTGTACATATGATTCCATTTTTAGTTAGTTCGATGACAAATAATTTAAAATTAGTTCTACCATCCAAAGTCAAAAATATTTAAAATGATACCAAAGAATGTTATAGAAGTATCAATGATTTTTAAGTTGTTGTTGCAGCAGAATAAATTATGTTTGATTTTACTTATTGTGTTGAACTAGTAAAAAAATATCGTGTGTTTGCTACTGCATACAAAGAAGATAAAAATCAAGAAAACAATTTTTTAACGTGAAATTGTTAAGTATTGCTTGAAACATTGTACCGTTTGAAAAATGTCAAGTAATTAGGTTTCGAAAAGATTTTTCAAAAGTTTGAACAGACTAAGAAATATCTTAAACATGGTAAGACTGGTAAAAAAGTTCAAGAAGATCAAGAAGACTAATAAATGTAAGTTGGTTCTTTATATTCAAAATTATTAAGCTTCTTACAAAAGATGTTGAATTTTTAGATTATATAACCGTTCATTAATCTCGTAGTTAAAATTTATTCTCGACATACTATACTTAGTAAAATATTAAAATATGAATCTTTTATCAGAATATAAAATAACACTTCGAAATTTCTTTGAAGTCAAAATACATTTTAAAGAACTGCACAAGATTTTTAAGTCTTTGTATTTGAATGAATATAAAATTTTGTCTTTGTATTCAGAATTTAAACAGAAAGAATCTTACTGAATAGTTGGAATTTTCAAGATTTCTACGAGAGCTTTTCAAATAGATGAGCTAAATTACATTTATTTTGTATAGTGTACTGTCGTGTTTTGAATAGTTTTCACAATGTAACTTTAAAATTATTTTTTGATTCCAGTTTACGTGGTAATATAATTAATATCTTGCATTCAAAAATATTTCTGTTAAATTTGTACTTTCAACTTCGTAAATATGTTTTTATGATATATATACGTATATAGATCATTGATGAAATTTTATTCTAAAAGCGTGTATTTTATCTCCATGTGAGCTGAACAATGGATTCAATACTTTGTTTTTAAATATTTCATATTAGATACAATAAATCTCCTTGGATTCTAAAATTCAAACATTAAGGCTCCCGTCTACCCACCATTTTGATTTCATCAGCTTAATGTTAATCCTATGGAATTTCGACTTGAATTCTCCCATCTTTATTATTTGATCTATTTGAATGCAATAAAGTGCATCTGAAAGAGCAAAAAATAATGAATGCTTCTGTGGAATTACTTTTTTCCTCTGATTTTTAAAAATATTTAAAATATTTTTTAAAGACCGGAAAACTCAAAAACGAATAATTAAAATAAGAATAAAAATATTTTTAAAAATCTTAGAAAAAAATTAATTCCACAGAAGCATTGATTATTTTTTGCTCTTTCAAATGCACTTTATTGCATTCAAATAGATCAAGTAATAAAGATGGGAGAATTAAAATCAAAATTCCATAGGATTAACATTGCGTCCGCGAAATCAAAATGGCGGGTAGACGGGAGCCTTAAGGGAGCTGCTGAATTAAAATGAATGCACAACAGAGAAAGAAACAGAGAAATAAGTTTATTTTTGTGTTTTTATTGATAAGACAGCATATATCATAGCACATATTAATAGGTAAAATAGTATACAATATTTATTGGAAAGTGTTTTTCTCCCTTCTATACAAAAAAGTAGATACTGATGAAGTCAAGTAACTTGAAACTATTTCGAAAGAACTGTGCAGACACAATCTGTAACTTCTGAAAATAGAACATAAGCTTTTCAGGTACGGCTGTTGTCTACAGCTGAAAAATCTTAGGAACGCGGAATCACTACAGCATTATGTTTGGCGTAGCAGCATTTCTGAGTTTTGCAGTCACTTCAAGTTTTAGCTATAATAACAAGAGAAAAGTTTTATTTTGCTCTGTAAGCGGCTTTGTAGTCAAAATCCGTCAGAATATCTTTCGCGCTGAAAAGCTTGATGATTTTTCGCAGCTTTACTTTCTACGCACGAACGGAAGTGATATCTTATTTTCTAGAAAGGAAATGTATGTTTTGAAGATTTGTCACAGAAAAGGATATTTCGGATTGGATTTTGAAATTATAAAAACTCGTATTTAAAATTTTATCGAAGCACTATATCTGTCGTAGTTTAGTTTTGTTAGCAAGTAGATGGAGTTTCGTTGTAATTTTAAGTGGCTTATGTTACTTAAGCTTCAGGAAATCCAGTAATTCTATAATTTACATAAACTTTTGCCTCTATGATCACGATATGACTCAGAACCTTTGTTCAAATAAAAATTTATTTCATTATTAACATCACATTTTGACTATCCCATCCTATACACAGCAGAATAAGATTTCACATCTTTCATTTAAATTCGGATCAATAAATTTATTCTGCTTCCCTGTTTCGTCTTTTATATTGTAATGCTAAATACATTTTTAAATTTGCTAGTTAAAGTGAAAAATGTCATATTTATAAAATGTTTCTAAATTTAAAGGATCCAGTGTGATTAATGGATACATGTATTATAACCACATTACCTGATACTAACATTGTAGCATATTCTGTTATTGAAATTTTGGACTTCATTTCTCCTCTCAGTCGAAGAAGTTTGTTGGCTGGACATGTGGTTTTCAAGCAAGGACATAATACGCCAGACTAATGCTGAATAAGTAGGAGTGACCTTGGCGACACGTTTGGCGTCAGATGTGGTAGCCAAATATCATACATTTGATGACTGGAAAAGAAAAATTTCATACTTTCTGTGATATTCACTTGAAATCACAGTTTTGTATCAGCAATGTAATAAGCCGTAAAGCTAACATTGATAAGCAGCATTTTTGAGTACGCGGTCATGTTAGTAATAAATATGATTAGATCCAATAAATAATTTACAATAAATAAATTAGATATTGCTAACATTCTCATAGATCTTGTGATTTATTAACCCGGAAATTAAAATCGGGAACAATATTCAAGTCAATGTTTAGGATTCGTAACTTAATTCTGCTAAAGACCCATCGCAACAGATAATAGGAGTCACTACTCGGTAAATAAATTAGAGTTTCTTATTTTTGCGTAAATAGGTGCAGGAGAGATTCTGATAGAAATTAGTAATACCAATAGTACTACAAATATAATCTCAAAAAGATAGCGAAGTCAGAATATAAAATTAATGTTCGAGTATTTCATTATGGGAAAAAAATATTCCAAATTCGGGACCTATTCTTTAACTTTATGCGACGACAGCTTTAAACCATTTTTTGGATACTGTACAAGCTCTTTATTTTATTTAATATCAGCCTAACGAAAGTATGCGTCATAAAAGAAAATATTTGAAGATGTAACATTACGTGATAACTATGAGAAGACTGGACCAGCCAATCAAGTTGCTGGGAAGTTTTTCGAACTGAAGTATTATGTAATATCATATCGCATGCTTTGACCGATTTTGTTTCTATATTCGTCTTGCTTCTGTGAGTTATCAACAAAAATAAAAAGCTTTTAGTTTTTAAAAGCATGAAAGAGAGAGAGAGATCAAAATAAAAATATATTTATAATGTAAAATTAAAGAAATCACTAGTGCTTAATTTAAATATATAAAAAAATATTTTAACCGAATCCTAATCACTAATTGCTTTATTTATGTGTACCAAACTAATGCTATTATTTCGTATTATAACCAAGAATTATGCAACAAAGTTAATGAAATAGAGTGAAACAGCTTCATGAATGCTTTTATGTACTACAAGAATTGTAATTTTCACAGTTTGTATGTAACAAAATTTATTTTTTGCTTTGCATCAGCAGTCTTTTTTATTTATTTATTTCAATTGATTTTCACTTTTAATCTATTGTTTGTTAATTTTATTTAAAACGTATGACTTTTCAAATCACTTTGTAAGAGTTTATTCATATTTTTTTTATATATATTAGAAAAATGTATCGGTATATCGAATTATGTTTTACCATATTGCGTAATTCGTGTTTCAGTCCAAAAATGTCAACTTTGTTTCACTATAATTTGCAAAAGAAAAAAAAAAAAGAAAGAAAGAAAAAGAAAAGAAACGATAAGGAAAAGACTAAAGAAGGAAACTGTAAGATAAATATGAGAAATACGAGCAATAAGGAAAAAACAGTAAGGAAAGCACAAGAAGCCCTAACGGTTTCACCCTCTTCAACCAGATCCTACCGCATAATTTTTGTGCCAAAATATAAAACTAAATTTATGTTTAGATTATTTTTATTTCAAGTCACATTATAGTTTGGTACCCCTTCACGGTAGGACTTTATCCAAAACCCAGCAGGATAATGCACATAGTTGAGATTTTTATGGTTTTCTGAACAATTTATTTCGATTCATAAACTGAATTTTTATGACTTTCAAGGACTCTGCTGTTAATTAAAATAAACATCCTAGGGTGTTTCCATCGACGTGGGTAGCCTATTGGAACAAGATAAATGTACAGGAAAAGTGTTTTGTGAATTGAAAAAAAAAATCTCAGCATTGGATATTATTTATCGTGCAATAAAATTGAAATAAAGATTCTGGTAGTTTACAGTTCAATGGATATAGTTGGATTGGAATGTTTAGAGCATGTGAGGGAAAAGATGTGAAGGATATTGTGTAAGTGTTGTTTGCTCTTTATTTGTTGTAAATAACATTTTTCTCCAAGAAATCTGTGATATAGTAGTATCAGTAGTTTTGTTGAAGATTGTAGAAGTATGTCTCCTGTGTTCAAAAGAATGCGAATATTGGTATATGAGGTCATTGTTACACCACAAAAATTTTTCAAATTATTTTTTCTGTAAAATAAGTGCTTTAATTTATATTTGGGCTGACTTAAGAGGTAGGATCCTAATTTTTGAAAAATACAGTCTCGGGGGTTCAATTATTATAATTATGTTGTAAATTAATTTATAATAATACGAAAAATGTGTGTGTGTTGATTTCATATTAATTATATAAAACTTCCAAATTCTTTTATACCTTGACTATCACAGTAAACAATTAATCTTTATTTCCTGATACCATCCAATTTAGTTTTAATCTACGCAATCACAAGCTCTTAAAATCTACATAGTCAACGTTTCATACGCATCGAAGTAGTAGGGATAACCCCTACTTGACTTTCTGTCTTCAGCTGAATTCATCAGGTATCACTCGCCAAGTGGTCTTAAGAAATCCTTGCTTATAAATTCCAAGCATGGAGAATTCTCTTCTCTTCCACTATCACCACGAAGGCCAAAACTACGCCTCTGGTCTTTTCAAATGTGTTTTTTTTCATTGTGTAACACACGGAATAGAAGGATGTAGCTTGTGCTGCGTTTATCGTAATCACCATGTAATTGCTCCTCTCTCATTCAACATAAAATAAATGGATTTTACTTGAAAAAAATTGGTATTTTTCCAACCATGACACTAACAGAAGTTGTGTATCACCCTTTTTACTCATCTATTACAGATATACTTATATACACGTCTACTTTCTGTCAACATATTTTACATTTCTTTTTTAAAGAAATTGACAGACTTCTAAGCATAAATATAAAAAGACAATTGCTATTAACTCCAGCGTAATTCCTCTATTAAATATTTTTAAAATATAGGTCACACATGAAAGTTCACTTGATTGTTAACATAGAATTTAAAAAAAAAGGAAAAGACAAGTATATACAGAAAGCTGCAGAATAATATTGATCATAAAGGACTTTCTTCGATCCGTGAATTCTGCAATATCAAAAGAAATTCGTATTCATTTGACGATTACATCATTTCTTTTTTTTTCAAATCAAATAGCATTAAAAGTAAAATCGTTATTTTTCCAATCAATATTGATATTAAATTACATTATCTTTGATTCTTAAATAAACAAGTTTAAAACCTAAAATCAATAGGGACGTCTACCTTTCATTAATAAACTCTACAAACATCTCTTAAAGTTTTATTAAATAATCCGTAAGCTCACAAATCCAATTGAAGTGACGTCAGAAAAAGAACAACACCGTATATAAACAATCTTCAGACTCTGTAAGAGGTCACTCATTCTCGATTCCATCTTAATTCACTTTAATACTGTCTTGTATTCAAGCAATAAAGTCTTAACTTGCTATCTCACTCGTGCCGATTGAGACACTTCTTGAATACAGAAAATTTGACTCCTAATACTCTAACCAGGAGTAACTTCTAACAAGTTTTACTACAAATGGTTTATCATAATAATTCACTCAAATTTATAAGCATTTATTGATTTTGTTATAATTTCTCTTCCTTTAAATTATTTTCAGTTCTATTTCGATTATATATCGCTGCCCGTAAATCAATTCACTTCATTTATTATCTACATCTATTTTGTTTAGTCATGTTTCATTTATTTGGTAAGGAGTTAAAATATTATGCAATTAAATAACGAAAATTCTCCAAGTTTAGTGACGATAATATCGCGAATAGACCAGCGTGATACAAATAATATTTTTAATGCAATTATTCCTGAAGTTTTACAAAACTTTATTTTAATTTCAACTACTGAAGCTTTTTTATTTAATTATATACAAGTAAGTTTATTTCTTAAACTTTCGTATTTGACATTACTTTGTGATACCGGGAAAAAGACAGTGCTATTATTTGTAGAGGAGCATTCTATATATGCAAATTCAAAATATAGTACTTTTACTGTCCTTAGAAATATACACACAATAATCCATATTACACAAATAATAAGTATATGCATATCCACAATCACTGTCACAAAATTATCTTAATTAATAATCACCTTATACTAATTCATAATCAGAAATACATATTAAAAGACAGATTCTGAATATAGATAATGCATATATCTTTTTCAGCCTGTACTAATATAGTGGTTAAAATAAAGATGTTTTTAAAAGTTTCAGAGCATTTCTTTCTCTCGTAAAAACTTCTTATTTAAAAACTTTATAAAGTTCGAATTAATCTCAGTATTACCACTCCGCTGGCTCCAATTTAGTTACATATTGCTGCCAGCGTTCGATAATATCGATTACGAAGATGCAACGATAACCGTCTGGATTAAAATCGTTTGGTGGAATTTAAACTCTTTCGGCTTCATTAAACAAATAACACAGCGTATTATTCTCCCTATAAGTGTTACATTTGAATCAGCAAGAATAAAAATTATTAAAAGAATGAGTCAAAAAGATTAAGCAGTCATATTTCTTAAGAAGCATAAAATAAAATGTAACAGTATATATTTAGGTCACATGAAAATTAAAAAGAATGAAAGTCAGTTATTTTATTGTATCACTTTAAGTACTATAACTAATTCTACTTAATTTGTATTCACACTGAATAAGCTGCATCAATCGTCAAGTGCACAAATTTGTTCAAATTAAGGAAAAAAAGTTTATCTAAATGTTAAGTTTAATTTGTTTACAGTCCCAACAAAAACCCATAATACAGATTTTAATTTAGCTTTTTTTCCAGTCGCATATTTTTACAAACTTTTTTTCAGTTATATACACTTTACACATAAAACGTAAGAGCAAATTATCTTTTTCACTATTCTGAAATTCAACATTTTGCAGTAATTCCATGCTCGCTACGATGGAGTCAATCAAGTATCTGACTTTCAAAGTAACACGGAATCATCATTTACTCATTTAAAATAGTAGAGCTAGTTATTACCCTTTTTGGTTAAAGAAGAAAAAAAATATTAAAAAAGGGGAGGGGGAAGAAATTTTCTATTAAGAGTCTTCCGAATCCCCCCAAAAAAACATTCCAAGAAAGCTAGAAACAGAGATTCACTTTTATTAATACATTTCTCTTCATCATTCAATAAAATCTTTACAAATAGATTTATCTGAATCCATATAAATGAGTCGTAACACACACACATACATATAACTATATAACACATCGATCAATAACTCCCGAGAATAACCCAGAGATGGCGCTCGTAGTAAACCAGTAACCAGATCTTTCTAGAGTACTAACCTTTGCTTGAAACGTGTCAAAATTTTAAG
>BMAW01001514.1:55793-68406 GCA_019974015.1 Nephila pilipes | reverse complement strand
CTCAAAACATCTGAGAAATATGTAAATAAAACTCCTCCTCTCAAAGACTCGAGCATTTCTATTTAAATACCTCATTTCTAAGATTAAGATGCATCAATATTTTATGAAGCTCTGATTCTATGTTTGCTGCAACAAAATAAGGAACACAATACCCGGATGCAACTCTTAGGTATAATACAACTTGACTGCAATCTAAACATAATATTTTACAATCAGCAGGTTCAATCTTATCCTCTGGAGGATTACGCTTAATTAAAATTTACAATCTTTCCTTCCTTCTGCCATTTAAATTTTAACTCTCTTTCAAAGGCAATAAATAACAATTTTCATAATAATCCGGGTAACAATTGCGAGAATGAAAGGGAAGATTTCGCTATGTGTAATGAAAAATTTCCATCATCTGAAAAATATTCGAATTTGGAGCAGCGAGGGTTCAATTTAATCTTTTAGATTCGACATTCTCCGAGTTAAGCAGCTCTTTTGTCTCTCTAGAAAACTAAGCTGATTTGTCTATTCTCGCTTCCTTCGAACGAAAGAGGGAAAATGGCTATCGAACTTTCTGATCGGTAATGAAATAAATAGATTAGGACACGAAAGTGTTTAGTAGAATGTATATCGAAAAGTCCCCGAAAGACAGGGGAATATATATAGGATTATATGTCAACGCAGTAACTTTTGTGTAAGAGATAAATCTGAAGCTTTGGATCTGAAAGTTTTCTTGGGTGTCAGAGGCAAATACAAATATAACTAGGAAATTTTTTTAAACTTTATTTAATTTTTATTTAATCCAATTTTCATCATCGAATTATTATTGTAGGAGATTAAATTTAAGATATAATTCGAATTTAACAAAATAATTCCGGTGAACGCTATAGATAATGTAATTTGCCTAAATTCTGTGAGAAGTACGATATGTGACTATTAAATAACAAGACTGACGCTGCTACAAAAGAAGTACGCCAGGGCCAAACACCAGCGATCGAGAGCTGTTTAACGTGAAATCTTCTCTTTCGAATGCAGTGCCTTCCATTTCTGAAAACACAACTCCGTATACCTGTAGGAACCGTTCTCATTTAAGTTATTTTTTCGTTTCGCCAGAAAAATGATCAATGAGCAATGAATTGTGAAATTGCACAGGAAACTAGGGAAAACCACTGCTGAAACATATAATTTATTAAATGAAATGTAAGGTAATGGATGTTTATCTCGTGAACAGGTGGTTTTTGAGTGGCTTAAGCGTTTTCAAGATACCCGAGAAGGCATTGAAGAAAAATCAGGCCCAAATCGCCTTTCCACGTCAAAAACAGCTTACGATTTCAAAAAAGATCGTACCGTCGTTTAAGTATTCAAGCGATTGCGAGACTGAAGGTATTGACAAAGAATCGGTACGGTAAATGTTCCTACCAAGACAAGGCTCCGGTTCATTCCACATTGTCTGTCAAGATGTTTCCAACCAAGTACAGCATCCTAGTGTTATACCATCCGCCTTATTCATAGGATCTTGAGTCTTGTGAGTTCTTTCTGTTTCCTAAGATGAAATCTGCATTAAAAGGAACGAAATTTGATCCCGTTGAAGCTGTGAAAGAGAAATATGCAAGCGACCTAAAAGAGCTGACAAAAGATGGTTTCCAGCACAGTTTCGAACATTGGAAAATTCGCATGGAGCGTTGTAGGGATAGAGGCGTGGAAGGGCGTCGGGGTCACCTTTCCACGTAAAACATGGATGACAAAATCGAAAAAATTGGTGCTCTACTTCATTCTGACAATCGGTAAATATTCGTATGATTACTGAGAATGTATGAATTGACAATGAATCAGTACGGCAATTTTTTCCACTAAGACAATGCACCGGCTTATTCCACATCGTCTGTCAAGATGTTGCTAGCCAAGTATAGCATCCCAGTGTTAAACCATCCACCTAATTCGCCGGATCTTCAAGCATGCTAATTTGATTTGTTTCCTAAGGTGAAATCTGCATTAACAGGAACAGGATTCGAGTCCGTTGAATCTGTGAAAGAAAAAGCGGCATGCATCCTGAAGGAGCTGTCAGAAGAAGACTTCCAGCACTGTTTCGAACAATGGAGGATTCGCATGGAGCGTTGTACGGATAGAGTAGGGTTTATTTGAAGGTGATAATAAGTAAATAAGTATGACACCAAAATAGAATGTTTTACAGCGTCAGTCTCGTTATTTATTTGCCACACCTTATGTTTTTCTATATAGGAGTCGGTGATGAATGAAAATGCCAACTAGTTAAATAATTAAAGCTATTATGATGCGTAATAATCAAATTTTTATAATTCGAGTCTTTAAGGATACCGGAAAACGCGAGAAATTGTGAAATACTATGTCTAAAACTCCTTTTTTATGGTGTACATCTTTTCATATAATAAACAGAGCTTAGATTTTTTTTTACTGTGTGCCTAATTGTGATATTTTAATCATTCTATGGAACTATAAAAGCTATTTTTAGTCAATAAGGGTTTGTTCCTTCTTTGTTGAATAGGGAATGGTTTGTGAGATATATTTCCGTTTGATTACCCATTTTAAAGAACAGTACTGTAGACTAAATATCCAAATTTTTATGCTTCTATTAATAGTATTTATGAATATAGTGAACCAAAAATATTTTTTCGCTTAATAATTCCTAATTTTTAAGAAATAATTATTTTTATGAAGAATAGAAGAAAAAATATTGAAATTTCAGAAAATTACAAGGCTCTATAATTTTTTCAAAGAAAATATAGAGTAAAATCATTAAAAAGATGGTTCACTGTTTTTTAGTATTGGTTTATGTATGAAGAGTAAAGAATATTGTATATTTACGGAATGTTATTTTTAAAAATAGTACCTAAACGCAAAAAAATGTATGAAACAACATGTTTATGTTTAAATGAAAGAGAAAGAAAAACTTGTTGACCGAAAAATATTCGAATAGTTCAATAAAATGATCAAAATATCACTATTAGGTACACAAAAACACAAGCTGTGCGGATAATTTCAAAAACAAATGTCTCAAAAAAAGAAGGAGTCTTAAAATAGATATTTCATTTTCCCCCGTATGCTCTGGTACACTTAAATATATACTACTCGTACAAATATTACAGCCGAATAATTCAGCAGAATGAATAAAACACTACACTACTTTAAAAGAAAGATTTCATGCATACGTTTTAAAGTTTTTTCATACTGATGAAGAATCTATATTCTAAGAGAAACAAAAAATACAATAATTATGCAAACACTATCCACTGATCGTGTATAACAATAATTATGTGAAAGATAATTTTCTAAGCAATTTTCGATAATTTGTATAGAATTATAAGACTGTTAGTAATACCTTAGTTTTACTTAGACAAAGCCTGAAGTTATGTTGTTATTTTCTCTCTCCTTTATATGTAAACACTGCATTCAGTCCGAATTTTGAACCAGCTACAAAAATTACTTCTATAATGGTATCCATATTAGATTTTCTTCGGACTGATTCGTACTTTTTGGATATTTTACTCTATAATCGAATTTTACATTTTCCTTTCCATATTAATTATGATTTCCCATTTAATCATGTAATTATATACATCAGTTTAAAAATGACTTTATATTCATTATTTGACTTTATTTTCTTCTTTCCTTACTAAGACATTGCAGACATAATTTTCTTAATCACTGTTATATTGGTATATTTATTTTAAATTAATAGATTTAATTTTAAATTTTAACTTTAGATTAATTTGTTTTTACACTTATTGATAATTTATTATTTGCTTCTATACAAGTGTATTATATATTTATTATGAATATTATTATTTTAATTATATATATATATATATATATATATATATATAAACAGCACACAAACAGTACAAATCACAACATTTAAGAGAATCTAATAAAGTTCAACTCTAAATCACAACTATTAATTGAAAAAGTAAATATTGAAGGAAATTATTAATAAACAAATTCATATTGAAGTAATTCATATAAAATATATTTAAGAATATAAAAAATCTGAAATTTAAAAAAATCCACAAATTCAAAAGAAACTATTAATCGAACAATTTTAAAGCAAACAATGAGATAGAAAAGCAATATATATATATATATGTGTGTGTGTGTGTGTGTGTGTGTGTGTGAGAGAGAGAGAGAGAGAGAGAGAGAGAGAGAGAGAGAGTGTAAGATATTCCGAAAGAAACAAGTAGGCTTTCAGATATCAATGTTTTTATTTGTTCGTGTTGTGAGCACTAAACCAATGACAATGCAAACCGACGCTAGGCTGATTTGATTTGGAACTGGGTTGGGTAGTTATTTCAATTATTGCTAATTCAGCATCTTTTATTCTTGATTTCGATTAGTAGGCAACGCGTGAAATAGTCCGGGCTATGACCATAAAAGGAAATAAAACAGAATTAAAATTTTGATGTTGGGTGATCTCTACTGAGAAAATAATAAATGTTGAACGACATATGCGATTATGTAAAGTAGGAAAACAATGATTAAACGAATAGTATAATTTTTGCTAAGTTGTAAAATTTATAATTATCTTTGTGTGAGCGTTCCAAAATAAATATATTTCTTAAATAAAGAATAGTTACTAAATTTTATGGAATAGACTTCTATTAAAAATATATTTTTCAATTTAAAGCTATAATGAAATTGTTAAGTTGCTGTTACAAACTTTATTTAGCCGCTCTCCTGAATTTTCACCCTGTAAAGCGTTATGACAAAATCCCCGAAATACCAGTTGTAAAGCATTATGAAGTTTATTTTCTTAATATTATTCAAATTTTCTACCTCGATGAAATTCAAAAAGCACGGACGCATTTTTAAAGAATATTAGCAGTGAAGAATATTTTTTAAATAAAGATGCTTATTAATTCATATTTATTTTATTTATATATATTTTGTTACTAATTAATCCATTACTATTTCCTTTTATTTTTTATATACAACGACTTTCTTTTAAGATAAAAAGGAACTAAAAATAAATGTACAACATTTTTTTAAAAGAACTGTTGTTACGTAAAAAGGCATCTACTGCCTATACGGAATAAACTGTACTTACTAAAAAAATCACTATTTGTTCCTTTCCCCAAATGTTCCATGTTTACAACATTTATTTATTAATCTCTTCAATTTCAAAGTTTGATGTTTTCAGACTTTCAATTACAGTCCTTTATTTTTCTCAAAAACCTTAATCTAATAGATTTCAAGAAAAGAAAATAAGAGCATGTTTTGCAAACAAATATCCACTCGAATAGCTCAGAAAACGAGAATCGATAGGTACATGTTGTTGAGGAAAAGTATTTTTACTTTAAGTCATCAACCTTTAAAAAAATTTATTTAACAAACCAAAGCGGGTTCGCTGTTTTTTACATTTAAAACTGATTTCGTATCTACTTATCCTAAATTTCCAGAAACTACAACATGCATCACATAGCTTCACTCGTTTCGCTACAGTTGACAAATAAGTATTCGAAATTTAATGGTTACTACGTTGCTTTTATAAAAACAGCGTATTCGTAAATCGCAAGTTACCTAAATTTACAAAGATAAAATCTGCCACGCATAGAAGTAAAATATAAGCTTCTCAGACACCGCCGATGTCTAATGCAGACTCGTTGAAAATCTTCTGCAAGTGGAATCGTCGAAGTTTTCTGTTCGGTAGAACAGCATTTCTGAATTTCACAGTCAGTTCAAGTTTTAGATATAAGAAGAGGGAAGTTTTGTTTCGTTCTGTAAGCCGCTTTGAAACGAAATCCGTCTGAATATCTTTCGTGCCGAAAAGTTTCGAGATATTTCTCCTGCTCTATTCTCTTTGTATCAACAATATGAAATCTTGTTTGGTTCTACAAATAGGACGTGTTTTGAAATGCGTCGACGTACTGGAAAATTTATGTATTCTGAACCATAAGAATCAAAATAAACGTCTATAATTAACCTCGTTGAAAACTGGAAATTTACTTTATTTTCTGGAAATTATTATAAAAGAATTATATATGTTCTCTGAATTTTAACGTTCGAAGAAATGTTATTATTTGGTAAGTAGTTAGGTATTGTTTAGAGTAAACTAATCAGAGAGGATTGTTGTTCCGAACTCTGAACACTTCAAAAGATATTGCTTAAATACATTTTTACTGTACAGTGATATTAAATTGGTCTACTGGAAAAGTTACGTCCATTCGTGATGTAAAAGGAAATAATACCATTTTCATCCAATAACATTTTTTGCATAGAAAAATACTGTCGTTGCTTATGATCTCTTGCAAGAGTGATGGTTGCTTGTAAATGTAATTTTTGAAAAAATCTCTCGTTTTTAGAGGCGAAGTGCCGAAGTAGGGTTTGGTTGCCATCGACTTCAGTTTTGATTTTTTTTTACATTCAAAAATTTGCAGGGTGAGAAAGAGGTGATAATCAGAAGGTTTTAGGTTTGGAGAGTACAGTGGATGCGGCAAAATTTCCGAGCCTACCTATGTCATTTTTAAAGAAGTCGCCAAAGCAGATTGAAGTCAGAATTATTATGATGCAGTAATATTGAACATCACCACCATTTTTTTCTTTGAGTTTGCAGCGACTTTCTTCAACAAGCCAGAAGTGGGAACAAAAACGGGTTATTAACTTGTCTAAGAAGGATGATTCTCTTATTTTGGTTGTCAAAGGTGCAACAAAAAGTAATCGGTCAACAATTATTCGTACCCAATGGACTAGGATTCGAAACAGCCGCTTGCACTGCAAGGTCAACATTCTCCCCTCCACGTGGACAGAAAACCAGGCAACGTCGAAGTGGTGACCCAGGAATGGAACATCAGATGGCAGCACAGCCTATAATTATAGATTGCATATTACTCCGACGCAAAACATTTGCCTCTGTTATACTGTAAAGAATTCCATTACATAATTAACTAATCTTAGGATAGATGGCAGCACAAAGCCGCCTCTCGATACTGCTGTGATGCGGTCGTAACCGGTTTTGGCTGGTAGAAACGAGTTTCCGAAGATTGGCGCGAATGCTATTCGTTGGGACCAGGAAAGGAACGTTGAGTGTGGCAGATAGTTGTAGAACTGTGATATTTTTTCTTCGAAGCTCTTGTGTTGAGCGTGTGTGAAATGTTTACCTTAACTATTCAAATTGTTTTATATGTTCTGTAATATCGATCTTCTTGTGCTGTTCTGTGACGTCGTGTAGTATTAAATTAAAATTTAAAGAATCGTTCTCATTTATTTCGAGTTGAACCCGTCACAATACCTAATAAAACTTCACATAAATCACGACTAATGATATTCCGGCTCTGGCGCACGTGTCGATGAGACCCACTCACCATTCAACTAGAGGCAGCCGATGACGTCAAATGGAAATATGTTTCACGCAAAATTCAATTCTACAGTGAGGGGATGTATAAACGGCTGAAAAAGTAACCGTCTCCTCAAATACCAATATTTCTCTTAGTATCATCACGATGATACTGGAGGGAGAGTATGCAATGACTCTCTTCAACAACGACACCGGAAGTTAAAAAAAATGCCTTATTAACTAGCCAGAAGGAGACAACTTTTTTAGCCTTGTTGGTTGAGGCACAGCAAAAAAGGTATGGTCAACTGTCTTCGAACTCACTGGTCCAGGGTTCGATGCTGCCGCCAGCTTTCCATGGACAATAACATCCTCCCGCTCCACAGGGTAGGAAAAACCATTCATCCCCGCAAGAGTTTTGTTTAAATCATCTCATTTTGCGGGAAGTATTTCTTCAAATTTAAGTTTTCATTGGATTTCAAAAGCTTGCAAGTTATTGGTCTTTGGACGTTCCTTCCTATATACATCATTCTTTTACTCAAGTTCGGATTAGAGGCGGAGAGAGCAAGTTTAACCTGTCTCAACAGTTTGCTTTTTCCTAGCGATGTTTTCGTAAATAATTCACTATTCATCACCAATTATCATCCTAACCTGAGTTCGTTTTTGTTTCGAACAAGCACGGATGTTCAAATGACTAATCTATTAACAAATAATTTTACTTTATTCATGATGTGACCATCTCGAATGTTTATAGAACAATCTTAGCAACAACGGAAATTATACTTCGCAATAAATATTATTAAACATATAAAAAATGTGCTTTCCCTTCACAAAGGAGCATAACTTTTCCGGTAGACTTAATATACACGTCTAGTAATACGCGTCAGAATAATACATTTCTACATATCAAAGGTTGACGGATGAGGCTCAAACAGCCACATGAAGCTTATCGTAAAGTGCGGCTACAAATGAAAATTTAATTTTTGTTATTTCTGAACTATTGAATTGAATATTTTAAAACTAATTAACAAACATTTTGTTATACAAATTTTATGATTTCCTGTTTAGTTATTTTTAATATGTGATAAAATGTTGTTTTGACAAAATGGCGTCTAAAAATATGCACGAGCATAAAATAAAAGATACATGGTGTTCAGCTCAAAGGTTGGTTGATTGGTTTCGATAACGTTATTAATATAAGCAAGACGAGGGCTATTGGTGACTGACCTCGTAATTTTGAACATCGGTCATGTGACGAGGTTCAAAAAAGGGCTCAAAGGATTTTCATTATAGTGCTTTATGATGAGATATATTTACATTTCTAACGTATATTTAATTTAATATTTTACCATCTGTTTTTATTTTAATATCGTAACAGAATATTATCATAAACTTTATAATGTATCGTTTGCTCTTGTTTTATTAATTTCCTTAAGAACTGTTTTTTGTGGCAGAATTCTCTGTTTCTATTCTTTTTGTAGTTAACTTTGGCAATGTGTTTGTACTTAAAAAATGATTTTCTTCTGAAAAAAAAATTAGGATTAGGAATTTGAAAAAGTATTTTCTTTTCTTGATATTAATTGCTTCTGTGAAGCCTGTAGCTCGGAATTACGCTTACTTTATGCTAATTAATATTCATTTTGAACAATTCTATTTTTTCGGGAACTTAACAGGGAAAAAAGCTTACACATGTTAAAAGGAAACAGCAAAGCCATTCAAAAAAAAAATTGTGTTTTATTTCTTTTATTTATATTTTATCACGTGTGTTTTTTCATGGTATTTTTTCATAGCATTATTTTTTTTCATAGTATTCTGTGTAGAATAAAACATTATTTTAATTTTCTTTAATGAAATTTCAATTCGTGTATATAATACTATGTAAATATTGTGTGTGTGGTTCCTTATAATATATGAAAGCACAAGTTCTCCTTAACCTATTACGTGCCCATTCCAATTATAGATATAGGCATTTTTAAAATTTAATCTTATAAGTGTTTCAAACTTTAATTTACTTATCAAATAACCTTAAAATTACGAGGGAGCATCTTTTCTAGTTTTTATAAAAATTCTTTCTTTAAATTATTACAACAGCTTAGAATTCCGATTGATAAGATAGTGGTCGGTGATTTTCAGGTAGTTCTGATATTCTATATCTGACTCCTCAAAACATCGATCGTGCAAAATGAGATCAGCTGCACTTTAAATACATATAGATTCGGAGTCTTTCCATGGTTTCGAAGCGAAAAGATAAGAGTATCAGCCCAATATTGTTTTTGTCCCTTGACTTCAATTCAAAATTAAGACGTCAGCCGTCAATAGTCATCAATTTGCTCTGATTAAATTTTTAACTATATTCTTGCTCGAAACAACACGAAGTCAACCGTGGTTGTCATGATAGCGAATTCATGGTCGGCGTTGTTTCCTTACCTTTCTTTTCATGGTTGGCGTTGCTTAACTTAGAGTTATAAGTTCGAATCTTGATTTCCGGTCATGTCTCGGGGCTAATGCATATTAAATTTATCCAGGCTCAGTGTATTAATTTTGATATTTTATGGAAGTTTGAAGGCTTTCAATTTATAGTGTCAATTTCCATACTTGACCTAGTACAAAAATTACGATATCCGTTGCCAATCATTTTCTGCTCTTGTGACGCATTTCCTTCATTATTTAACTCTACAGCCATCTTAAAGTCTAATTAAACAGTAAATAACACCAGAAAATGTCAACAAACTTTATTTTGTTCTGTTTTGTTTTATTAACGTCGCACTAGAAGCAGCACGAGGGCTGTTGGTGACGGACCTTGTAATTTTGAACCTCTGTCAAGTGACGAGGACGACATCTGAGCTGGAACCCCTCTAATAACTTCCACACTAAGTGAACGGGAGGACTTTAGGCCAAGACAGATTTAACGTGCATCAGCCCCGGCCACACGGTGGGTATTTAGTGGCATCAAGGAACGCACTTTATTAGCTACTGACATAGAATATGTAAGATCCTTCTCTCTCTCTTTCTTTCGAATCTCTCTTAATTCAATTAATTCTAGTTTATATTCCAATAATAATGTCTTAGCTTATCAAATCATTCGTTCAGTGTTTTCACATACTTTCATCTCTCAGATTCATCTCGTATTACTTTCTGACTTATTGTCCTTCAATCCAAATGATTAATTAAAATGATTGAAACCAATTTACAATTATATATCAGAGCTCGTTGGTATCTTCTATCACCCTTCTCTTTCCTTTCAATTACCAAAAAAGCCCGAAATTAGTAAAGAGAAGTTTTCAAATAGCCAAACGTCACCCTCTTTAGGACGAAATAAACAATCAAAAATGATGTTGTCTATTACTAAATATAATATTATATGGAAGAGCTAGAATTCACAGTTCATTTCAGCTCTTGCTATATTTGAACTAATATACTTAGCATATGTATTGCATGCATAAACCAACATGGGTAAATTATCTTTGGCTAACTGGATGCAAAAAGAAGTAGAAGTATATGAAAAATACAGACATTTACAATGCAACACAGTTGTCCTTCATTCGAGCCACTACGCAAAATGTAGCTACTAAATACCTTAATAATTTCATGACCTTCATCAATAATTCTAATCTAAACCTCTTAAATTACAACTCAGACCTAAACATTAAAAGACCTTAAAATAATACTGCTTAATTTCTGAATACACTTAAAATTTCAAATTGGAAAAAAAAAAATAATCTCATAGAACGGACACCAACATTCTCCTCCAATCATAGTTAACCCAGAAACCAATCACAATACGAGCTCTCGGGCACACATCATTCACTGAAAAATAATCTTCTCATACTTGTTATAGAAGTAATCCTCGTTATCTGTTCGCATAAATTAAGGTGCACCCTCCCCAGTAAATACCGCCAATGGCGGACAAGTACTCTCTTTCTACTTATAATTTCATAATAATTTTTTTTCTTAAATATCACTTTTTTCAATAAATTTACTTTGCAAACATGATCTAAATGTAATTTTGTTTCCTTTTATCAATTCTAATAATTAAATTTCAATAACTAAAAATGTAGTTCTGAGCAAGTGAAGCCGTAATTCAATTCAAAACTTTAATTAAAAGATATGCAGATAGACTGGAGGCTCAAGTGTTTCAAAGTAAATTCCGAGTATCAACCAATAGTAGAAGTAGAATCAAAACTACGTCATACTCATTGATGCAATAATAACAATAGAAAACCTCACTAACTCGTTTCAAATTCTTTTCAGAACCTCACGCTTCCACTCTGCCCAGAGTGACCTTCAATCAAGCCCAAGTACGAACTGAAGAAGGTTCTCCGGTACAGCTGCCATGCGTTGCCCAAGGAAATCCTCCACCTACATATAGGTATTTGCATTTGAATATGTTTTAATTGTTAGCTTAGACAAATTTTAATACATATGTATGTAGTTAATATCGATACATATGTAATGGATATATACATATGTTAGATTCGTTTGAGGATAAAATTGGATTTCACCAAATCACTTAAACTATATTAAATGAATACTAATATTTACACTTCATTAGAATTATTATGATGTTACAGCCCAAGAACGTAAGGGTGAAAACAAATAAATACAGGTACCCGTCTGGCATGTCATTTGAGAATGATAGTACCGTCTGTGTCCTAGATTATGAAAGCGATGCACACAACTGAATGTTGTAGATTGCGCTGCAGGGAGTAGGTCGAACGTTGCCGCTTAAAATATATGTAATTAATGTTGCAATGCGGGTTTTCAAATGGAGTTTATATGAGAATAAATAAAAAATCAAAATTAACTGCCTGCAGTACTCGCCTGAAGAGTAATTCTCCTCAGAAAATTATCTTTTTTTAAGACAAATCACAAATTTGTGGAAGCGTTGTTTTTTCACAGGTGCTTAAAACTATTCTCTAAGTTTATATAACATGATTTTAATTCAACCATTAACCAATTAAATGCTATCTATATTTATTCTATATAAAATTAGAGAATATTTAATCGGTGAATAGATTGATTAAAGTCATTATATTTGTCTAATTTCTAAAACAAGATTGCAGTTATATTGTAGCTTATTTTAAATCGACATTTTTATTATTATTTATTCAGAATAGAAACACCTCAAGTAGTTTAATATAAAATTCGCTGTTAGTTGTCTAAATATTTTCAATTCACTGAAAACAGTGCTATAAGCCTAAATGGATTTATTATAGGCTTTAAATAAAACTACACCATATGTACTTTCTCATTAATAACGGTATTAAAATTGAGATACTCTGTTACATAATTACTAAGTCATATTTTGTATTGCTGAATTAAGAGAAA
>BMAW01001514.1:35993-50884 GCA_019974015.1 Nephila pilipes | reverse complement strand
GGCAGTGGCGCACAGCTGGCGAAAGCCGTCCGAAGCGTCCGAAAACGCAGCAGTCAGCTGGCAAAGTCATGGCGTCATTTTTTTGGGATACGCATGGCGTGATTTTCATTGACTACCTCGAAAAAGGTAAATCGATCAACAGTGATTATTATATTGACTAGCTGGTGCGTTTGAAGGAGGAAATCGCAAAAAAAGCGACCGCACAGTCTCGGGACTTATTGATCCATGTGTTATAATTCAATTTGATACTTTAAACTTTTTAGGGACTGGAAAACAATCTAAGAAAACTCGAGACTAAACAAGCAAAATTATTTATTTTCAAAACCTAGAATTTAAAGTATTATCTTCGGCTTTCATTCCTAACAAACAGTGCTAATTATGTTAAAAATTAAGTTATCTTACCAAGGCTTCTGTTCTATTTGCCCGACAGACATTGTTAAATATTACGTCGAGTCCTTTATGATTATTACAATACTTTAGTCAATAGCTATCTTTTGCTCCGGATGGTAATATTCGCTTCCCACTATATGTCTTATCAACTTCTTATTTGTATATCATTAAATCTGAATCGCTTCACTTTATTTCCACCTGCATCTAATAAACATAACCACGTTTCATTCTGGTGGGGAGGAAATTGTTATTTTAAGCAATTAATCTCAATAAAAGCTCCTAAGGTTAGTGAAGAGACAATCATGAATAGTCCAACGCCACAACAGTGTTTGACGATATTCATAACTTTTGCTAAAGCACAGCCATAAATTATTTAAAAGTTAAAATTATTTTTTGGTTTATTTTTATTCTTCATATGTTTTCATTTATTTAGTTACCAACCCTCTAAAACAAAGACGTCCATTATGGAAAAGAAAACAAACATTAAGTCTTCTTCACTGACACCAGAAATTCAGTTATTGGCTGAAAAAATTCTCGCTACTATTTTCTAAGATTTACAGCGAACTGAACAGGTCGGATTTCTACATGACCGAATTATTGCTGGGCTCCCGTCTACCGGCCATTTTGATTTCGTTGACGTAATGTCAATAACTATGAAGTTTCTGTTACCGTTCTCAAATCTTTACTATCTGATCGATTTGAATGCAATAAAGTACATTTGAAGAAAAAAAAAAAATAATAATTAATGCTTCTGTGGAATTACTTTTTCCCATCGTTTTTTAAAAATATTTTAACCCTATTCTAATGATTTGCTTGTGAGTTTTATGGTCTTTAAAAATATTTTAAAATAATTTTAAAAATCGGAGAAAAAATGCAATTCCACAGAAGCCTTCATTATTTTTTGTCCTTTTAGATGCACTTTATTGCATTCAAATAGTATAGATTTGAGAACGGTAGTCAAAATTCCATAGGAATTAACATCACGATTACGAAATCAAAATGGCCTGTAGACAGTAGCCTTAAAGCAGTATGTAGTATGCTCTTTGCTTATTCCTTTACAACTAATACTCTAGCATTTCATATTACGTTTTCGAGTTTGAAAAATCTCTTTTTGTATATGAACTGTAATGTGTGTAAATTTTAAGAAATAGTTAAGTGCAATGAGTATGAGTAATGACGTAGTATTCATAAACCAGCAGTGAATTTAATAGTAAGTCTTTGAGGCAAAAGAGAGTGATCGGAATTTATCAAGGAAACAGAGTCATTACCTTCACTAATACAATTAAAGAGATATAGGAATCAAAGTTAATGAAGATCTGAATACGGCCAGTGAATTGGACCATCCTCTCAAGTGCTAGTACTGACTCGAACTCGATTAGTCTTCAAAAGCTAAGTTAACTTTCGATTCGGCCGTGTGTTGGATTCTTAACACAAATATAATAATTTAAATTTTGAATGTTAAATATTCGTACTTCAGAATAAAATAATTAAGTTGCTTCCACTGTCTGACTTTATATTCATTTCACTATTAATTGGTGAATATTTAAATTTTAACTAGTCATGAGTCCACAATCAAGTGGGAAAAAATGATCTCACAGCGAAAGAAAATTTGGAAACTTTAATTTATTAAGCAAGTAAAAGCCCCAATTATTTGATAAGATGGTTCTTCAGTGGAATTAAGATACGAATCCTGTAGGTGTCTAAGACATTGTTCATGATTTTAATCTTTGGGGTAATATTTTCTAAGATGTGTGAGAATGTTAACGACATTCGCGAAATGTATTGCAACTTATTTATTAAAATGTCAATGCTTTTTATTAAAGCTCTATTCAAATTAATATAAATTCTTTAGGAAACATATTACTTAGAAATTAAATCGAAAAGGTGTATATAATAGGATTAGTAGTGAAATTTTTAACAAGAGATATAATTATTTTTTTCCAATTAACAGAGTACCTTTCTTTCATATCAATTTAAGCTTAAATACTTATTAAATTTATTATTTTATAAAATACTCTTCTGAGTATTATATTACTTCATGTGGTTTAACATTTTAAATATAATTATTTAAGTTAAATCTTTCAAATTTATGCTAAAGCTGATTACCCTTTTTAAACTATTTTTTAATGCTCTTTAAATATTTCTATTTTTTTTCTAATTTTGTTCTTGATGCTTTTTTTCTACATTCTAATTCTGATCATAGAGGCCACTACTATCATTGTGTTTAAATATTTTTAATTTTGACTTGGTTTAAAATGGCTAAATTAAAGTTGTTTCAAAATGAGGGTGTTTTACTTCTTAAATTTAATTTTATATATATATATATATATATATATATATATAATAGAGTTATTTAGCTTTCATGTTGTAGTTTTCATTGAATTTAAATTTAATTATAAAAGGATTTTCTTATATTCTTCCATTCGTTTCCTCGTTTTTTACTTGTGATACATTACTCGGTGCATTATGCTTTATAGAGCTATTACTGATTCCAAATTTTTGATCATTAAAACATGTTTAAGCAGAACGCTTCTACCCTTAATCAAGAGTTAGTTTTACATAAATTTACCTTCATTTTACTCATTTTTAAAAGATTTTCTTTTTTCAATTATCTTTTGTGGCTTTAGTATATATATTCTTCTTGTTATTGAGTTCCTCCTTTTCCTTATTTTTTAAGATTTAATAATTAATAATTTTTTTTTGATTTTTCTGTACTTTCAAATTTTTTTAAAAACTTTTTAAATTTTAAATTTAATTTGATAATCCATGCACTGTATAATGCATTAATGTTTGTTTGCATTTATGTTTTTAATACATATATATATGAATGTGAGTGTGTGTATGTATTGTACTACACAATCATATTAGATACAATATTTACTCCTGTATAGTTTATATATATTCAATAAGAAACACAGAGAGAATATTGTTTGCTTTTAGAAAAAAAAAATCTTTTTTATTGAGCAATTTCAGATAATCTGGGCCCTTTTCGCGTTAAGTGACTTTTGTTTTGTGTTAAGAGAAAGGGGAAATTACTTAGTATTTTTTGTAGAGACCACAGTGTTATTTTGTGCTAACTTATTTTTCATTCAAGCGGCAATTTTCACTGAGCATAGGTCATAATTTACACATAATTCTAATAAATGTCGTGTTTCCTCCTCTTAATCTTGCTCACTCCCAAAGCTTAAAATTAAACGAGACTATGATTTTTCACTTGTAAAATATGCATTAAAAAGAAAGAAAGAAAAGATAATCGAATGCAGCAGGGACATGATACCGAATCATTCACTTAACAAGCCTTTTTTACATTTCCTAAAATGAACTATTTTTAAGACAACTGAAATGCACGAGATGCCCATTTCTCTGCTATCACTTTTATGCATGCATATATATATATATATATATATATATATATATATATATGTTGGCAATACATTTATGTATATATCTCTTTGAAAAAAAAGGCAAAGAGAAATACGCTAACCCTTGACATTGGAAGTTTCAGAACTCAGCCTTTTCACATAAATCTATTCTTATTTCATTCCTGAATTCCGACGAAAATGAAATAAATAAAGTTTGCACTCAGTTCTTTTTAAGCCTGAGTATTGAAAGGGAGAAAGTAATTTTTTTTTTCGAAGTTGTCGGAAAATACACTGTTTATCAATTCTGGAGGTTGACGACTCTTTTTTAGTTATTTATTTGCTAAGATCATCTCTACGTCTGATAGTCAGTCCTTCTGTTGCATGATAAAAATATTCTAGATCTTCTCTACCCTTTCTACTATCAGTTTCACTCCGAAAATTATTTTCCTTTCTTTCTTCTTTTTTGTATTTTCGGGCATTTTTCCTGTTTCTCCCCGAATTGTAGAGTAAATGATTAAACTCTGCAGTCAAATCATCTATCTTTCATGAGTGTCTATCTGCAGGGACTAAAGGGTTTCTTGCTTTTATAGGTATATTTTTTTTATTTTGTCTCCTCTCTCTCTCATCCATTCTTTGTTCTGTCTTCTTTATCTTTTGAGTTTTTTGCCGTAGTGTTTGCCTGATACTATTTGCCACTGGATTAAGATAAATTATCCCCAAACCAACAACATAAAAAGCGAGCTTTGTTGCACAGACTGCGTGTACACGATTTATAAGAAATACACAGAAAAATAAATTATTTTACCCAGTGGTGTAAATGCTACTTTTAAAGCGAATAAAATGATTTATTTGCAAATTCTGGATTTTGGGCCCGGTTGTAGTAGGATACAATGTGTATATGAATTTCTCGTCACCGTAGTTTTGCATAAAAAGCAACATTATATTTTAATCTGTTCGTTAAAATTGTTTTAATAAAAGATTAAATGAAAACCTTTAGATATATTAGTCAATAACGTTGAGCAGCGGAATGAATTTTATTGTAAGCATTTCTTGCATTATATTTTTAAAATTAACTGAGATGTATTTTGCAACAGGTTGTTGTTTCGAAAACATGATTAATTTAACGAAAAAAAGATCAAAGTGTCATTTTATATTAGTATTAAGTAATTAGTTTGATGTGAGGTACCTGAGAGTATTACAGCCAGTCTTATTTTAAATTGAAATAATGATGACTGTAATTAAGTTGGAAAATTCAGAAACACATAGCTGTTGGTACCAACTTTCCTCTTTGAGTTTTTAAAATATTTGTAGACACACCATGCCTTAATAGCCGCTATGATTTCATTATCAGAACGAAAGTCGTGTCCTTGACAGTACTTCTTTCGCCTATATAATGAGATGAAAGACTTGAGGTGCAAATAGTGACTCACAGCTTCAACCTCATCATCAGCTGTCTGGTCTTCAGTTCCAAGCACTCAAATCTACCTGGGAACCAAGAAAACAAATGCTGTACATAGAGGATACATGTAGCTTTTAGATACGTAATTAATGATGATTGTTTTATTAACAAGAAGGCTGATGGCGAAGAATCTCGTAATTATGAAACTACTTTAAGTGACGAGGACCACATCTGAGCTGGCATCTTCCTCTCCAAACTTTCACAACACGCCAAAAGGGTAGACTTCAGACCTCAACCAGATGTAACAGTCATCAACCTCATTACACATCGGGTCTTTAGCGCCAATATGGCTCGAAAAAGCCACTCGATGAAAACAACGCTGGCCTCGAGTCCAAAACATTTGGAAAGAAAAAGGGAAAACACGTAAAAATTATGGTCAAAATGGCATTACTTTTCAATCAAGACTCGTGTATTCATATAATACATGTGTGCAACATTCGAACGCCTTAATAGATATATCTCGTAGCACGTTTTATTATTATATAATTTCCAAACGCAAATTAAATTAAATAATTTAAAAACAGTTGAAAAATTGTGTAATTCGAGTTCTGTACTACTGCACACTACTTTTTATTCAATGAACATACATTTTAAATAAAGGCAAACAATGCCAAAATTGTGTAAATTTAATCGAAGATTTTCTTAATTAGAACTGACGTTTTTAATTTTACTAATTTTTTATTCACGCTTAACCTGAGAAATTTCTGCAAATGTAACATGATTTTATATTTTACTAAAAGAAACAATTCACGAAATAGAAGCTACACAAATTAATCAAATATATTTTGGAAGTAACATTTACTTAAATTCTAAAACTTTTAATACAATCACAGTGAGATATATAATACTTTATAAGAATTAATTTCTTCTATAAAATTCTATTAAATATTTCGCAATAAACTAGTTATTAAAACATGAAGTATTAAAATGTTGTAAATGTTACATTGCTGAGGTTTGTAGAATTTATCTTTTCAAATTTTTATAAGCTGAAACTCATCGAATGAAATAATTATGCCCATTTATAGAAGAATTTTTTTTTAAAAAGATACAATCTTTTTTTAACAGCCATTCATATCCAAATTAAAACAAAAAATAAAATCCTATTCTATGCACAGTTATAGTACAAAATATCGTTTTTTTCTCATTCAGAACTTCATTTCATTTCATAAAAAGAATACAACACGGAAAATGAGTCCTTTTTAACTCCAGAATTACACATTTTCCCGTTTGAATCATGCCGGCAGTCAAAGGATGAACTCTTGAATTTTTTTTTGTCTCGATAAATACCAAACATTGAATAGAATGAATGAGTTAATAATGAAGCCGCCTCAAGAAATACGATAATTAGCTCGCATTCTGTAATCTTAAGGGAATTAATAGCACCGTTTTTGTAGAAGAATGGGAATCATTCTAAGAGTAGCATCAAAAGTTGCTTTGTTGTCTTTTCAGATTATTAATGACAGTAATTAGTATATCCTTTCGTCTTCTCTTAAGTTTTACTGTTACATGCACTTTGCTAAACAATGTGGGCTTAATAGAAATTTACTCCAGAAGAAAGAATCATATTTTAACTAATACTTCTTTTTTTCTGAAGGTAACTTCTGCCGACATGGCATTCAATTTGCTTCGATGTAAGTAGACTTAAGAAATTGAATATGTTTGAGAAATAAATGCTTGGCAATTAAATTTTGTGGTGTTGATGTAATAGAATACATTTGTTTAAAAACGACACGTTGTTTACCTCACAGCATTTCCTTCTGCATTCTTAAATCTGTTGTTAAGAAGTTTTTCGAGTTAATTATGGAATAGATTTCATAGTGAAGTAAAATTACTTGAAAATTTTTATAAATATTTTGTCTTAAAATTTAATATGTTTGCATTTTATCTAAATGATGCGACAATGCCTTAGCTTGGGGATGAGTTGTTTATTTTCCAATACGGTGATTTGATAATATTATTTCATAAAGTTTAAATGACAGTTCCAACATCCAAATTACCAAGGAAAAGTTTTAATCACTTTCATTTTTTAAGCTCCTATCAAGAATAGAGATAATCTACGCTCCTTATTATAGCTAGACAGCTATAATGAGAAGTATTGATTATGTCTGTTAACTTGTATAACCGTGATTATTATCAAGAATATTCGTAAGTCAGTATATATATAAGAACATACAACGGAATTTTTAAATAATATTTCGTTTTATGTTTTTAAAAAATATTTTATTTGAGTAAGAAAAGGTCAAAAAGGAACTTTGATTGTCTTTCTTTTTACTTTTATCAATATATATATATATGTGTGTGTGTGTGGTGTGTGTGTGTGTGTGTGTGTGTGTAAAAGAGAGAGAGTGGTGCAAAAAGTACCCGTGTTTAAAATTGGAAATAAGGAATGGATTAACTCACTGCAGCATAATTCATTGAATAAATTTTCCTTTTCTTAAGAAATCCGTGAGTATGACCCCATTCACGCATCCCAAAAAATTTATGCGATATCTTTTCCGGATGATGCCATCCTCTTTGGTACAGATTCGCAACCAATTATTTTGATTGTTGCTTGTTTTCCCATGTATTATGAGTCCATGTCTCATGAACGGTGACAAAGTGGCTTAAAAGGACGTCAATTTGTAGCGACACCAATCAAAAGTAATCTATGAACCAGTGTCAGATTTGTTTTGGCATAATAGTTTAATAGATGCCAACATACAGCGGTAATAACAAACTTCCACAGCTACGCCCTCTATCGTCAAATAGGTATTTCTTGAACTACACTTAAATATACAAGAGACATGACTTGATAGATAGTGAATTTAAAGCAATGTATATCAAAGTCTTCACTTGGTGTAGTATAATGTGGAAATAAGGATAGTGAGATAGTGCTTTGGAGGTTATTCAAGCCACTTGATCATGGTGCAAAATTGGGAGGTCCACCCCAATGGATTTTTTATAGCCGATGTAACGATGTTAGCTTTTTACGAAAGAAGTTATTTGATTTCAGAGAAAAATCATGTTATACCCATTTAATTTATTTGATTTCTTTGAAATAAGGTTTTTATTCGACATTAATTGTGCAAATTATTCAGTAAAATCAGGAACATTTCAGACCAGCTCAACTAATTTTTTTAAAAGTGTCTTTTTTTTAACTAAGAAATTCCAATGTTCATTCATCAACCTTGAAGTTTGGTAAACAGATGTCTTGTTTAGCACAATGCCCTGATTTACCGAATTCAACTCTGATAAAAATAAAAATCAACGAATTACTGACTGAAAGAAGTGTAGAAATTGAAATTGTTATGAATGACTATCAGGGTTCTTTGATCCTGTTTTACCTTCCGATAATAAAATATTTAATGCTACGATTATAATTTTCTGTTGTTTAAAGTGAAGACTTTTACTTTTCAAAAATTTGTGAGCGTAATTGATTCTGAAAGGAAGAGTTTATATTGATGTTTTTCAAATTTTAGGCTAAATCAGGGTTTGCGTCAAGGATTTCAAATATTCTTATTCTTTATTTTCGGAAAGGAGTATTACGATAAATTAATTAATGTTCATGTGTTGTTTTTTTTTACATCTTCCATCATCGCTTGTTTGACTTATAGTTTGAAGACTTAATCTACATCTCCTCTTTGTAAATTAGGAAAAAAATTATTTGCTTCATTTCGAAAAGAAAGAAAAAAGCATGAAAACGTGGAACGCAATTAATTATTATTTAATCGGCTAAATATTCAAAATATTATTTATGAATTTAAGAAAAACTATGATTAATATTTTTGGTTATTTACTTTCACCTTACAAAATAGTATGTTTGAGTTTTTTTCGGTACTTTTCAAGTAACTCTTAGATTGAATCGATAAACATTATCCCAAAATTAATTAAACATCATATAATATTAAAGAAATGTTTTTTGTGTATAAAACCCGTAATTCTTTTTTCTTGAAACTGAATGTTGTAAAATGCATATGATAAAGAAAATGAAGGAAATATGTAGGAAATAAATTTAAAAAACTCATTCAAAGCTAACTGGGATACTATAGGAACTGTATTACAATTAGGTAGTTTTATAAATGGAGTTCATATGTGTATATGTCCAGAAAAATTATTCAATGATTGCAGTATATATTACCCATTGTCATTTAACTGTATAAACAAATCTGCTTATGCAAAGATGAAAATAATAATCAAAATTCTTTCCCATACAAAGAACAAATTTATCTATCCGAATCGCTAGCTTTTTTAAATGAGAATTTAATTATTCAGTTACATTAAAGCGAATGATAATATGACAGCGGAATGGAAATTTGATTGATTAGTATTGGCCAGAAAAAATACCCAGAAAACATTTTATTATGAAAAGTTCTCGAATAACCACTTTGTCGTAGACTAAAATAATAGTTCTTTTGGTGGCTAATACGTTGTATAAAAAATAGAGGTGTATTCTAATTGAGATTCAAGTAATTTGATTTTCATAAATATTTTATTTCTCTAACTTAAGAGATTATTCTACTTCTTGCCCCACAAAAAATATCCTTAAAAAAATTCATAATTCGAAAAAATGCCATTCTCAAGGTCATTTCCCTAACAGATTGATAATTTTGTTTTGTTTTATTCTTCTAAAATTTAAACTTTTTCCAAGGAAACTAAAATACCTGAGACACCCATTCTCCATCTTCTTTTTTATATGCATTTCTGACGTACTTTTATACATCCGGTAGAAAAAAGCAAAGAGAAATACGCTTAACCCTTGACACTGGCAATTTCAGAGCTCAAGCTCCTTGCATAAATCTATTCTTATTTCTTCTTTGGATTCCAACGGAAATGAAATAAATAAAATATACACTCAGTTCTTTTTAAGGCCGAGCGTTGAAAGAGAGAAGATCAGGCTTATTTTTTATTGCGGTTGTCGGAAAATATACCGTTTGTCATTTCTTGATGTTCTATAATATTCTCTCTTTTTTTCATTTTTTTGCTAAGAGCATCTCAAAGTCTGTGCGTCCGTCTTTCAGTTCCATGGTGGAGTTTTTTCAGTTTTTCCTCCTCGTTTTTTACCATCCACTTCTTGCCTCTGAATCTTTCTTTTTCTTATTCATAAATGTTTTTTTTTTTTTTTTTTTTTTTTTTCTGAGATGTGGAGTAAAGGTTTAAGCTCTGGAGCAAATCATCTATCTTTCATGAATGTCTCTCTTCTGGGACTAAAGGGTTTCTTTGCTTTTTAAGTATATTTCTTTATTTTGTCTTCCTTTATCTTTTCCGTTCTTCTTCCCCGGTACCATTTGCCAGCGGACGGACAGTTCTCCTACATCGTGCTCAAAATATTTCTTTGTTGCACTCATTGTATATGCTCGATCATCTGAAATAAAGATAAAGTTTTTTTTTTTTTTTTTTTTTTTGTGATTTCAGAATATATCAAGGCGCCTTATTTCTTAGGCAAAAAAATATGCATGGTTATGTTGAATTACTAGATTTTTAAAGTAATTGCCAAAATGTGACTTTTACACATTTTACAACTAAGTAGAAGAATTAAAATAACAATAAACCCCTTGCCAGTGTCGCCCGAATCCAGTTCGGGCAACTACTTCGTGCAGAATTTGTGATGCCCGAACTGACTTCGGGCAAGAGAAAAATTAACGTTTCTATTTTATGAAGCCCCAGCTGAGTTCGTTTCTACTTTAGGATACTTAATTCACTATTTTCTTAATAGATGGCATTAGTGGTCCTAGTTTTTCACCGATTACGACTTCGGTCGAGGGAGGGAAAATGTGGGTGCTGTCAGATAAACAAAGACACACTTGGATTGATAAACATAGATAGAGTTTTGCTTTCTCGTTTAGTTTTGGCTGCTTTTCAGTGAGTTTTTTTTGCAAATAACTTTTTTTTTAATGTCCGATTCAGACAAAGATGTGGAGTATAGTTTAGGTATTTTTAACTAGTTAGATATTAATTTTATTTATTTAATTAATTTTGAATTAATAGGTATATTTAAAATTTTATTTTTGTAATAAAAATCCATTTTCTAACCTTTATAATAATATAAAGAACAAAATTAAACAGTCAAAAAAATTTTCCATTTTTGGTCCATTTTTCTGAAATGTATGCCACAGTTAAGGGGTTAATTATGTACTAAATATTCAAATATCTTTTAAGACACTAAGTGAGAAATATTATTAATATCTAAGAATTCTAATCCTTAATTTACTTTAGAAAACGTTTTTAAATAGTGAATTCTTTATTACTTAAGGCCACTCAACACTTTTTATATATTTTCAAATCTTATGGGTATCAGGATTCGCGGGGGAAGTAAAATACCAAATAAAAGTCATCTATTATTTGAACCTTTTATGTTTTAAAATTATTCGTAGACCTCTGGGTTTTTTGTGCCTAATAATGCTGTTTTAATCATTTTAGTAAACTATTAGAGTATTTTGTTTAGTCAAAAAGCTTTTCTTTCCGTTTGAGATTTATAAGGACATAAATTTTTGAGATGTGTTTGAGCTTAGGTACCATTTCTAAAAGTAATATTTCATAAAAAAAAAACACTTTTTACTTCTCATATGTAAAACAATCTTTGAAAAATTGTGAGTCTGTTTTTTTAAAGAAATAATAGTATACTTTCTTTGAAAAAGTTATAAAACTTCGCAATTTTGAAAATTTAAATTTTTTTTTTTCCGATTTTCAATTAAAAAATACTTCTTAAAGTTTCGAGGTTACACGAAGAAAACAATATTTTTCTTTCACTATAATCATAAATGCAATTTAGAGAAGCATAAGAAAATTTGAAACTATACTGTGCCACAGTTTTCTTTAAGATAGTACATAAATTCAAGCATATCTCATACATCATTTTCATATTGAACTAAGAGGGAAGGGTGGGGGAACTTTTTGACAAAAATTTACTTTTGTAATTCTATAAAATAATTTAAATATCATCATTAGACACTAAAAAACCTAAGTTTTGTTATGATGTGAAATTATATATATCACAAAAATTAGGAGTCTTAGATATGTTATTCCACAAAAGCTCGCAAATCCTGGTATCCTTAATTTTACCTTGCTTGTAAATAAAATCTTGAGAACTTCTTTGACAATCATACGAAACATTAATTATTTAATGTTCTTGTGATTATTATACAATTGTCTTAGTGGGAAACGTTACTTCTAGTAATAAAATAAATAATAATTTTCCATAGTTGGAACCTAAGCAGTCAATAGTAAGTTCCGTAGGAAACCCTATTATTTATGGCACAAACACTCTATAACAAAAAAAAAACCCCACCAAGAAGGAGTTGTCCGATGGAGACAAAAATTGGCGGTTAGGAAAATTATGTACAGAATAGAAAATGATTAAAATTTCAGAAAAAAATAATGATTTATTTCAGAGTTACATAATAACAAAGTAATTAGCTCAATGAGGTGTTGACCCACCTCTAGCCTGGATGCAAGCTGCCATACGACGTGGCATAGATTTCTTGCAAAATTTGCTCCAATTCTCGGGCTAGGTCATCAAGATTCCCTGGTAAATGCAGTCGCCTTCCCTTCAAATCTCAGACATGCTCCATTGGAGAGAGATCTCGCTGGACAAGGAAGTATTTGACAAGCTGTAAGATAGTTCATAGCAACACGTGCCGTTTGTGTTCTGGCATTATCTTGCTGAAAAATAAGGCCAGGGTACTGCAAAAGGAACTGTAGCAAAAGGGGTCTCAGAAGGTCACCGAAGTATCGCTGTGCTGTAGGAGTGCCCCTAATGACGACCAAATTGGTCCGGCTATCAAGGAAAATGGCACCCCAGACCATAAATTTTAGTTGAGGATCTGTGTGGCATGCAATAGTGAAGGCAAGATCGTCACGCTGCCCTGGGCGTGTCCAGACACATCTTCGATGATCGTCTACCTGTGACAGTTGGTAGAGGGATTTATCGCTAAACACTAGACGTCCCCTTTCAACATCATTCCAACCTGATCGAGTGAAGCACTACTGTCATCTGACTTGATAATGTGCAGGAGTGAGTGACAGGTGGAGTAGCGGTCGGTGTGAGGGTAGATTTCATTCTATCAGTCGTCTGTGAATAGTCATGGTGGACACTCGTGTGGGGATCGCACGTCTAATGGTTTTGATAACGATGAATCAGGCGCTGTGACAGCTGATCTGACAATCACTCTGGCCTCCCGATCTACTGTGGCCTTAGGTTGACCACTACCATCATGACACAGAAATCTGCCATTGTCCACCCATTCTTGCCATCTTCATCTAATTGCCGCGTCGCTTCGAACAATATGATGAGCGATTCTCCGATTGGCCCAACCTGCCTCTTTCAATCCAATGATACGACCTCTTTCAAACTCTGACAGTTGCTCGTAATGAGCTCGAGTTCTACGACGAGGCATTTTTTCAGTCGTTGAAAGGTATCCTAAATCGCAATGCTACAGAAAATTAGACCATCAGATTGAGAATCGCTTCTTAAGTAAATGAGTGCACAATTCTGATGCGTTGTAGCTCCCGCTATTCATTCATTGGACACCAAATTTTAATTATTTGCATGTGTCGTCCAAATGTCTTTGTATATGAAATTTCATTACAGTCGGGTTACTTCTTCTTGGTGCGTCGTTTTATATTCTTATAGAATGTATTTTAATAACGCATGCTTTAATTCTTTTTAATGGCGAAATTTTTTTTCATTTCAAATGTATAAATTTTGCTATAAAATTTATATGATGTCATAAACTTTGTTATCTCATCTTTTCATAATATGATCACCACTTCCCGTCGCTCTGTCACTCCGGCGTGCTAGATGTCCCAAAAGGGTTAAGGTGACAGTACCCTTTCGAAACACAATTTTTGGTCTAATGATCAATTTTTTTTTATTTTTAGTCTCATATTAAAATACAACTTTTTACCTTTAAAAATCTGTTTGAATTTTGAGTTACAGCAGTGTAAGAAAACTTGATCATTAACATAACTTGACCATGAACTTCTCTGATTAGAAATTCTCTAAAAACATTTTTTTTTTTATTACTTCAAAACACAATACCTCAAAATGTTATGCATCGATGAACCAGAGGTAACACATGGATCAATAAGTCCCGAGACTAACATTGAAAACAACATTTTTTTTGCAAATTTTTTTTTTATTCATCAACATAATCACCTTTTAGGGTGAAACAACCGTCCCAACGCTTTTCCAATTTTTCAATACCATGTTTATAAAAAGAAATTATCTTTCGCTTCAAAATAAGCTTCAGTTTCAGCGATGACCTCCTCATTTGAGCCAAATCTTTTTCCCTGGAGCATTTTTTTAAGATCAGCAAAGAGCCAGTAGTCACTGGAGGCTAAATCTGGCGAGTATGGGGGGTGGGGAAGCAGATCAAAGCCCAATTCGTTCAATTTTGCCATTGTTTTCATCGACTTGTGGCAGGGTGCATTGTGAAAAAGGATTTTTTTTTCTCTGCATGTGCGGTCGTTTTTTTTGCGATTTCCTCCTTCAAACGCACCAGCAAGTCAATATAATAATCACTGTTGATCGATTTACCTTTTTCGAGGTAGTCAATGAAAATCATGCCCAAAAAACGGACGCGATGACTTTGCCAGCTGACTGCTGCGTTTTCGGACGCTTCGGACGGCTTTCGCCAGCTGTGCGCCACTCAGATGACTGCCGCTTCGACTCTGGAGTGTAGTGATGTATCCATGTTTCGTCC